>JAULKQ010007282.1:2771-12837 GCA_032356285.1 Smithsoniella earleae | reverse complement strand
TCGACGAGGCCATCCGTCATGCCACCACAAAAATGGCGCACCTGCACTTTACCGCCACCGAGGACTACCGCCGAAGGGTCATTCAGCTTGGCGAGGATCCGGATCGCGTGTTCTGCGTGGGAGCGCCCGGGCTGGACAATATCGCAACCATGTCGCTGCTCGACCGGTCACAGTTGCAGGAAAGCATCGGCGCACAATTGGGCCACCCAACAATCATGGTCACGTATCATCCGGTCACGCTGGAGGATGAAAGCGATCAACGTCAGTTTGCCGAGCTTCTTTCGGCCCTGGATCGATTTCCGGATGCCTCTTTGGTTTTCACAAAGCCAAATGCGGACGCGAACGGCAGAATCATTGCCCAGATGATCGATGAATTTGTGGCTCGTTCGCCGTCGCGCGCCACCAGCCACACCTCTCTGGGGCAACTGCGCTATCTGAGTTGTCTGGCCAATGCCGATATGATGGTCGGCAATTCATCGAGCGCCTTGATCGAGGCGCCATCGTTCAGACTTCCGGCGGTCAACATCGGCGACAGGCAGCGCAACAGGATTGCGCCGGCTTCTGTGATCCACTGCTTGCCGGATACGGATTCGATATCGGCCGCGATGAGGCGCGCGTTGTCACGGGAATTCAAAGAGAGCATTGCCGATATGAGCAATCCCTATGGTGACGGCAAGGCGTCTGAGCGGATTGTCGATATCCTGCGCGGTGTCGATCTGGGTCCGGGTATCCTGAAGAAGCGTTTCTTCGATGTGCCGCTAACCGAGGCGATCCACAAATGAGGATCGTATTCATTGGCGCGGTCAAATTCAGTCATGCGGCGCTCAGTCATGTTCTTTCGCTGGGCGGAGAGGTTGTCGGCGTCGTTTCCCGCCCGGCCGACGGAGCGCACTCAGATTATTGCGACTTGGCGGAGGTGTGCGACGCGCACCAGGTTCCTCTGCATCTTTCTGCCCAGGTCAACGCGCCCGAGACGATACGATGGATCGCTGGCCGCGAACCTGACGTTGTTTTCTGCTTCGGTTGGTCGCAACTCATCAAGCAGCCACTTCTGGGCCTCGCGCCGCTGGGCGTTGTGGGTTACCACCCGACGATGCTGCCGGCGAACCGCGGAAGGCATCCGTTGATCTGGGCGCTGGTGCTCGGGTTGACGGAAACCGGTTCCACTTTCTTCTTCATGGATGAAAATGCAGATACCGGGGACATCCTCTCACAAAGGCCGGTTTCCATCGCCCGACGCGAAGACGCCGCTACGCTCTACGCAAAGGTCACCGCGGCGGCACTTGAACAGATCTCGGAATTCCTGCCGCTGCTGCGGTCAGGCGACCATCAGCGGGTACCGCAGAGCGAAGGCGGAAACGCGTGGCGCCGGCGAACGAGATTGGATGGACGAATCGACTGGCGCATGTCTTCGGCGACAATCCACAATCTGGTTCGCGGACTGACTCATCCTTACCCTGGTGCCGAGGCAAAACTTGGCGACGACTGGTTTCCGGTTTGGCAGTGCCAGGCTGCGCCCGCGGCACAGCAAAACCAAGAACCTGGCCGTGTGCTCAAGGTTGACGGACAAGTGGTGACGGTAAAAACAGCGGATGCAGCGATTGCCCTGACGCGCCACGATTTCCCGTATCTGCCAAAAGCCGGAGATTGTTTGTGACAAACGTCGCGGTCATCTGCGCGCACCCGGACGACGAAACACTGGGCTGCGGGGGAACCCTCCTGAAGCACAAGGCGGATCGGGACACAATATCATGGATCATCTCGACCGGGCCTTGGAAGCCGCGTTTCGACGACGCGTGGATCGACCGGCGACGCAACCAAATCGATGCAGTTTCGGCCGCCTATGGCATCGAACAGGTTCATGAACTGGATTTCCCCACGACCAAATTGGATACGGTTCCGTTTTCGGAGCTGATTGATGCGATGCGCGAAGCGATCTCCGCGGCCCGGCCCGAAATCGCATACGTCGTTCATCCAAACGACGTGCATTCGGATCATCGCTACACGTTCGACGCGGCATTCAATGTCATGAAGCCCTTTTTGGGCGGCGGTGTTGAGAGCATCTATTGCTACGAGACCCTTTCTTCCACCGAGATGGCGCCGCCGCTTGCCGGTCGTGCTTTCACGCCAAATGCGTTCAGCCGCATTGACGATCACATTGAAAAGAAGCTGGACATCCTCGATCTCTATGAGGGGGAGGTGTTCCCGGCACCGCATCCCCGCTCGAGAGAAACGCTCTCGGCACTTGCAAGATATCGCGGCGCGGCCGCCGGCTGCGCTTTCGCCGAGGCCTTTATGCTGATGCGCCGCACTTGGTAGGCCTGGATCGGATATCCTGACATGACGCGAGATTGGCGCAGCGCACTTCTCGACGAGGGGGCAAGCCTCCTGGAAGCGATCAAGGTTATCGACGCAAGCCGGATCGGCATCGCGATTGTGACCGATCAGGGTGGCGTGTTGAAGGGAGTCCTGACCGACTACGACTTTCGCCGCGCCACGCTCTCCGGCGCTGCGTTGGAGTCGCCGATTACCGAGTTTGTCAATCGCGAACCGGTCGTTGCCTCCGAATCGATGGATGACGATGAAATCCTCATGCTGATGCAGGAAGCACACCGCCTCCAGCTGCCTGTGGTTGATGGCAGCCACAAGGTGACGGGTGTCCGGTTCCTGGGCGACTTGTTGGGGACTTTGCCACTTTCTGTCCCCCACCTGGAGGGCAACGAGTGGCACTACGTAAAGGACTGTCTCGATACCAACTGGGTTTCATCCGTCGGCCCCTATGTCGATCGTTTCGAACGGGAAACGGCATCACTTTTGAATGTAAAACATGCTGTTGCCTGCGTGTCCGGGACGGCAGCGTTGCACGTGTCCTACCTGCTTGCCGGAATGCGACCTGGAACGGAGGCGCTCGTTCCCGCGTTGACCTTCGTGGCGACAATAAACGCGGTCGCCTATTGCGGAGCACGACCGGTATTCGTCGATGCCGACAAGGGCACACTCGGGATATGTCCTCGGTCTTTGCGCGGGTTTCTCGAAACGGGAGCCGAGAAAAAAGCTGATGGGTACACCTACAACAAGGTGAGCGGCGCCCGGATCACCGCCGTGGTTGTCGTGCACGTATTCGGTCTCCCAGCAGCGCTTGACGAGATTGTCGAGATCTGCCGCGAGTGGAATCTGGTCCTTGTCGAGGATGCAGCGGAGAGTTTGGGGTCGACCTATCGGGGCAGGCACACCGGCACTTTCGGGCGCCTGGGTTGTTTGAGCTTTAACGGCAACAAGATCATCACAACCGGCGGCGGTGGAATGATCGTCACCGATGACGACGAACTGGCCGCCCGCGCCCGCCACCTAACGACACAGGCCAAGAGCGACAGTTTTCACTTCGTTCACGATGAAATCGGGTTCAATTATCGCCTTTCGAACATCCTTGCGGCAGTCGGTGTCGCGCAGTTGGAGAAACTCGATCAATACATCGAGCGAAAACGCGGCATCGCGAGCGCGTATGCTGAGATACTGAGTGACATACCGGGCGTGCGTGTTGTGACGGAGCAGCCAAACACCAGGTCGAACTACTGGCTGACCAGCGTGGAGGTGGATGCAAATCAAAAAGAAGGGCTTTTGAGGGAGTTGAACGCCCAGGGCATTCAGGCACGCCCGATCTGGACCCTCAACAGCGCACAACAAATGTTCAAGGACTGTCAAACTGCTGATCTGAGGGTTGCAAAAGAAGTCTACAAAACAACATTCAATCTTCCGTCCAGCGTTAACATAAAGAATTCTGAGATTGAATTGGTCGGTCACATCATTCGTGAGACCGTCAAAAATGGAAACTTGATAGAGTCATAGAGTCATAGCCATCACAATGAAGGATACAGTTGAGCACCGGTGGTCGAAAGGTCACCTCGCTGCCCATCACTATGACCAGTTCTTCGCTGACCTGGAGCCGGAGAGTCCGGGGGGGAAACAGGGTATTTTGTGCACGGGGGAAATGGGCTGGCTGTGACTGAAGAGTTGGCATTCAGCTTCGGCACAAAAGCGGAAACTCTGTCCCGACTCCGCAACTACAATCTCGGTGCCGACTTTTGCGATCAGCTGGTTTTGACGGTTGCCGATTGGATAAGCGATTCCCGGGAGTGTGTGCGCAAAAGTCTCAGCGTCTTTGGTGGCAAGCCACTCATAGTGCGGTCCAGCGCCAAAGCCGAAGACGGACACGATCGTTCGCTGGCAGGCGCATTCCTGAGTGTTCAGAATGTCGCTCCGGAAAATCAGATGCTGACGGACGCGATTTCGCGGGTCATCGAGAGCTACGGGGATTCGAACCCGCAGGATCAGATTCTGATCCAACCGATGATTACCGATGTGTTGATTTCAGGCGTCGTGACAACCAAGGATCTGGGTACCGGTGCCGCCTATTATGTCATCAACTACGATGACTTTTCGGGAATGACCGATACCGTGACCGGAGGACGGGAAAGCAAGCTGCTGTACGTTCGCCGCGTCAACTCCTCATCACTCCGGTCGGATCGGTTTCGAAAACTGACGGAAATCGTCGAACGGATCGAGGCCGTCACAGGGGACACCAATCTGGACATCGAGTTCTGCATTGACGCCCAACAACGGGTGTATGTGCTTCAAGTACGTCCGATTGCCGCTCGTAGCCGATGGGAAGCTCTGGATCAGGACGCTTTGGACAGATCGATCGAGCAAATCCGATCTCACATAGGCGTCAAAGCAGAGGCGCCGCGGGATATCTGGGGTTCGGCAACGTTATTCAGCGACATGACGGATTGGAACCCGGCCGAAATGATCGGGATCACGCCCACACCGCTTGCATTGGGATTGTACAGATCGCTTGTTACCGACAGGGTTTGGTGCGAAGCCCGTTTTCGAATGGGATACAGGCGCTTTCCCCATCGTTCTCTCCTTACGTCGTTCTCCGGCCGACCGTACATAGATGTTCGCCTCAGCTTGAATTCGTTCCTCCCGGAGGGGCTCGCCGACGATTTTGGCAAAGAGCTGATCGATTTTCAGATCGATAAACTGCGAAACAACCGTACATTGCATGACAAAGTTGAGTTTGAAATCTCCGCGACCTGTCGATCTTTCCTGTTTGACAGCTACGCAGGAGAGTTGGTTGCCGCTGGTTTCTCGCGCCCGGATGTGGAGGCTTTCGGCGTTGCGATTGGATCTGTCACCCGTGATCTCGTTGAGAACGGCGCGCATCGTATGAACCTGCTCAATGCGGCCATGGAACAGCTGCGCTCCGATCAACCAGCCAGCAATCCGAGGGAAGGGGCGAAGCTGCTGCTAGAGCGCTGTATTCCTTACGGAACATTGCCGTTCAGTATGCTTGCCAGAGACGGGTTCATTGGTGTTGCGCTATTGCGCTCGCTGGTGGCCAGGGGGGCGATGGAGGAACGGGAAGCTGATCTGTTCCTGAGCAGTATTCAAACTGTTGCGGGCGACTTGGTGGTCGACATGCGGGCGGTATCCCACGGCGACAAATCCGTGGAAGAATTTCTCGCCACTTATGGCCATCTTCGCCCGGGAACATACGACATAACCAGCACCAGATATGATGAGGATTTCGGAAAGTATCTCGGACATGCCGAGATCGAAACAGAGCAGCCGGACCCGGTTGTCTTGAGCCCGCGTTCAAGGCGCCACATTGCACAATTGCTGGCTGCCGAAGGATATCGTTTGGCGCCCGAAGAACTGCTATCGTACATTCGAAGTGCGATCCAGGGTCGTGAGCGGGCCAAGTTCGAGTTCACACGAAATGTGAGTGATGCGCTCGTCGCTATGACGGCATGGGGGGAGGGGCTCGGGCTTGGTCGGGAGGATCTGGCTTTCCTGGATCCGGTCCAAGCGCTCGAGGGCGAAGAGGATCGTCAGCGACTGAGTGATATTGTTGCTGAGGCCCGAAAAGATCACCAGATTGCGGCGGCAGTTCGACTGCCGTCCGTAATTGCCGGCCAAGCTGACGTTGACGTAATTCGCGTACCGCTTGGACAGCCGACTTTCATGACGCGGAAGGCTGTGTCGGCGGCACCGATCTTTTTGTCCGAGCAGAAAACCTCTCTTGTTGACGGCAAGATCGTTTTCATCGAAGGAGCCGACCCGGGCTACGACTGGATTTTCTCTCATTCAATTGAGGGTTTGGTCACAAAATTCGGTGGCGCGAACTCTCACATGGCCATCCGATGCGCGGAGTTCGGACTGCCGGCCGCCATCGGCTGTGGCGACCGATTGTATGAACAGTTGCGTGGCTCCCGTCTGATCGAACTAAACTGCAACTCGCGAACGTTGTCCGGGCGATGATCCGCGCCGCTGTAACCATGAGGGTAGACCAGGCGCAGACCGGCGAGATTCGAGACGGCTTTGAATACGGTTGGGTTCCATTGCTGAACAAACTGGAAATCTCGCCTGTGCTGATACCGAACGGCCTGGCGGATGTCCTGGCATATCTTTCTCAGTTCGATGTCGACATGTTGCTGCTGACAGGCGGCAACGATGTGGTTGGCGACAGCCAATCGCTGAAGCGAAACGATTGCGAGCAGACCCTGATCCGGCATTTCATTGCGGCTGAAATGCCGATTTTTGGAGTTTGCAGAGGGCTGCACATTGTCAACGCGGAATTGGGCGGTGTCCAAGCGATGGATCTTGGGAACCGCGATCATATCGGGACCACACATGGAGTCACGTTTTCTGGGACGTTGGCGTCGGAACTTGGACTAGCTCACGCTGATGTCAATTCGTTTCATGCACAGGCTTTGCGCCCCGAAGGGGTTGCGCCGGGATTGGTGACCGTGGCGACTTCCGACGACGGTTTGGTTGAAGCAGTGACGCACAAATCCCTCCCGATTGCCGCAATTCAATGGCATCCCGAACGTCCTGGGCCGGAGACGGATCCCGGCGGACGGGTGCTGCACAACTTTATTTCCAAGCACTTCTGATGAACCAAGCGAATGCCCTGATTTTGGCCGCCGGGCGCGGCTCCCGGCTACGCCAGGCAAATGCTCAACCGAAGTGTCTCACCGAACTCTTTGGCCGCACGTTGTTGGAATGGCAACTGCGGGCCTTGAAACGCTCAGGCATTGTCGATGTTCATCTGGTGACCGGCTACCGCCACGACAGTATTTCGGTCCCATCATCAACGGCGTGGCACAATCCGGATTGGGCGTCCACCAACATGGTGCACAGCTTGCTTTGCGCGCGTCCGCTCCTGGAGTCATCCGAAAACCTGATCGTCGCTTACGCCGACATTGTCTATGAGGACCGGATTATCACCGACATGCTGGCCTGCGCGGACGATATTGTCGTCGCGGTGAATTCCAACTGGTTGCCGTTGTGGCAACAGCGTATGGAAAACGTCTTCGATGATGTCGAAAGTCTGAGACTGTCGGAAGCGGGGTATCTCACCCACATCGGGCAGAAGGTATCTGATTTGTCTGACGTACAGGGTCAGTACATGGGGCTGCTCAAGTTCTCCCGAGCAGGATTGGATCAGTTGCTGGCGTTTTGCGATGCCGCCGCCGCCGACACCCAGTGGGCAAGCGGAAGGGGATTGCGAGCATGCTATATGACAGATCTGCTCCAGGGGATGGTTGACACCGGGGCGCAGATCAAAGCTTCGCGGACGGCCGGAGGATGGCTGGAAGTCGATACGCCGGAGGATCTTGCTGCATACCAAAGACTTTTTGACGACGGGCAGTTGGGCGAACATTGGTCTGGATTGTGACGGCCAGTTCCCTTTGTGCGCCGAGGGGGATTTTGGCCTAGATGATAGTGTGGATTATCGGATTGTCCGGTTCGGGTAAGACCACATTGGCCCAGGAAGTAGCGCGGCTGGTTCGGCAAAAGGATCGCAAAATAGCCATTGTGGACGGTGATGTGGTCCGCGAACTGTTTCAAAATGACGTTGATCACTCCGTTGAGGGTAGGCGACGGAACGCCGACCGCATCAGCACCCTATGCCAGTACCTTGAACAACAGGATATTGATGCGGTTTGTGCCATCCTGTCCATTTTTCCGGGTTCTCGATCATGGAACCGGGCCAATATTGCGAACTACTTGGAAGTATTCATTGACGCGCCGATGAGCCAGTTAATAGATCGAGATGACAAAGGGATATATGGAAAATATAATAGAGGTGAGATCAACAATGTCGTGGGAATGGATATCGATTTTCCGATCCCGGAAGATCCTGATATTGTAATCGAAAACAATGGAGATATGTCAAATCTTATTGATTACGCAGAAGAAATTGCGAATAGAATATTGAAAACATGAAATATGCGTACTCCTCGAAAGATCTTTTTGTTGAATCCAATACGTATATTTACTCTGATTTCATTGGATTGGAATTTCTTGAAGACTATCTGGATGCAAGGGCGGATTTTCTCAAATCCCTCGAGGTTGCTGGGCGAAAAGCGGATTCGCTCGAAGAGTGTGCAAGCCACTTCTTTTCCGAATGGGTGGCCGGGTCCTCATCTCTTTCGGCACAATCGGTATGGCGATCGCATTGGGATCCGGCATTGAGCCAGTATTCGGGAGACAAGGGCATACCTGAGCCCGCGCCATTGGAGGATTTGTCGAATGGCGACGACATTGACACCATGCGGACACTGCGCGCGCTGATTGCCGCCCAATTGCATGGTGCATGTGACGACGAGATCGATCATTGGTGGCGAACCGCAGTTCAGCGTTTTGAGGTGTCGAAGCGGGTGTACCCCCGTTATGAGGCGGGTTTTAGGAATGGAAGCGGCGACCATCAGGACATCCGTCTTTATGCGCTGTTGGCACTGATATCTTGCTTCCGGTACTGCGCCACGGGTTCATTTGTTGCACTAAATGCCGTCCTTAAGCTGATGGATATTGTGTGCTCGCTTTCCCCGCAGGCAGTTGCACAGGCCTCGCCGCTGCTGCTGCGGCTGCTGATCGCGACCGAATTGGCGTTTGTAGCGGCGCTTGCCGAAGGCAAAGGGATCCGCTTTGGCCGTTAGCGACGTGGCGATGCTCGCTGCGGATACATCTCGCTCAAAGGTGTATCTGCAAGCGATGGCGCGACACGATTTGCTGCCAGAAGAGGTGTTCCTTCTTTGCAATCCAGACGAAAAACGGTTGTTGCCCGGACAGATAGCCAGCGAAGCCGTCGGCCAGGTACGGCAAAACGGCGATCGCGAAACAGCGAAGTTTGATTTACGGCAACCGATCGAAGCTCTGCTGGAGGAAGCTCAGGTCGCTTACCGGAAAATAGAAAGTGACGACGTAAACAGCGACCCGGTGGTCAATGTTATTCGCGAAGCCAGCCAACAAGTCATAGTCTATTCGGGGTATGGAGGGGTTCTTCTTGGCGCAAAAGTTCTTGAGGCCGGCAAACGTTTTTTGCATGTTCACGGTGGTTATCTGCCGGATTTCAAGGGAAGTACGACGAGTTACTACAGCCTTCTGGCCGAAACCGGCATCGGCGCATCATCGATTTTCCTGACGTCAAAAATCGACAGTGGCCCGGTCTTGTTGAGGAAGCGATTCCCTGCCCCCTCTGACCGGTCTCAAATTGATCATGTCTACGACGCCGCGGTTCGTGCGGACGTGCTGGTCGATACCCTTCGGGCATATGTCGACAGTGGACGCTGGGAGTTGGAGCCAATCGACAACTCCGGTGGCGAGACCTTTTTTATCGTGCATCCGGTTCTAAAGCATATTGCGATCTTGGCTGGTCAGGCGGGGCGGTAGGGGTTTCTCGCGATGCAACAGCTCTCTCCGCAAACAGTCTGGCGCATGGTGATCGCGGTCGGAAAACCGTGATCTGTGCGGCGTTACCGCTGGGGCGGCCCAGGTGAAAGAAAGCCGTCCCAACATCATCTTTCTGACCATTGATGCGTTGCGTTTCGACAGGCTGAGCTCCAATGGATATCCGGTACCCACGACGCCGAACATTGACCGGTTGGCCGGATCGGGAATTTCATTCGGAAACTACATCAGTCACGGCTGCCCGACGCAGTTCGCTTTTCCATCGATAGTCAGTTCAACACTGCCTTTGGACGACGGAGGTTCTGACCTC
>JAULKQ010007271.1:0-13819 GCA_032356285.1 Smithsoniella earleae | reverse complement strand
TGGTCCAGTGAATAAATCAGTCCTCATCAGCATGGTTTGCGTGCCCATCCACAAGCAAAGCTCCACAACATGATCCTTCTCACTTCTTTACTCAGCTCTATCAGAACCTGCAGTTGCCACTGCTCTTTGTCACTTAATCCCAAGTCTGGCAAGCTTTGAGGGTTACCTGGAGTGAGTGCAGTGACATAATAGCAGTGAGCAGTTACTGCAGTTCTTCCCGGGTAGTAGAGAACTGCCAGCCCCCTTGGCCCGCGGCTGGGCCCCCAGTAACTGCTATTGCAGATTAATATCTCGACTTGGTAGCTCAGGTGCTGCGCTATGCATAGGTTTTCTCACACAGCGTATCCTAGTTGAAAAATATGTTCCAAAGCTACTCATTCTTTCAACCAATTACCGAAGAAGGTTCAAAATACTGCCTTTTACTTGAGATTTATTTGTAAAACGAGATTCTGAGAAGCAGGAGAACTTGGCTCACCGACCTGCTGTGATTTGACATGGACATATTAGAGCGGTTCAAAATTTTAAGCGGCATTCCTATGACATACCTGAAGCTCATTGCTAAGGGTCCTTACCTATCAGTGAAGCAAGCGATGCTCTCCGCTCTTGAGCTTCAGCCGCAGGGCACTTTCTGCACCAGCGTTTGATACCATAAGCTTCTGTTTTCAGTACGAGTGTCGAGAGTAAATTGTTTGTCAGGGCATACAGCAGCAGCTGTTGACCATCAGCGAACATTGAGTGTCACCGTCAAATTTGTGTGCACCATGGCTAAGTTGCACCCTCATGCATCAAATATTCGAATTTAAATGCTTCGTTCCCTGTCTTATTGAACATATTTACTCGTATCTGAAGTAGAGGGGGTTTCGTTGACTGACTTGTAGTTTGTCACAACCTGGATTCAAGTATGATACATACTAGCTGGTCTGAATAGAATAGGGAATAACAAGCATTCTGACATCGATCAATTGTGATTATCAGTCATAGCATGTGAGCTGGTTTACCATGGTCTCTCATGACAGGCCACTATGCATACTCCTTGCACACATATTGATTGGATTACTGAATGTCAGAGGGTGTGTATGACCCCTGTGCACTGGTACTGTAAGTTACACTGCAACATTCTCACCCATTCTTTGAACTTGGTGCTCTAGTTAGTCAACTCTGGTGCCCAAAGCAAGACGGCAGTAAGCTTAGATCTAGTTGAGTTTTCATAATGGCTTAGAAATCGTTCACCTGATGCCTGCGTCTCTGCAGGAATGGAAGGGGATTAAGCTGGCTCGTGCTGCTGTTCCTTCAGGAGGTGAAACCATCGCTAAGACTTTTGGAGCACAATGGGATGTAACGTTGGGAAGGATTGACTCAGCTGATGCTCCGCTCAAGTCCGCTCTGCCTCCGGACGCTTCTGCAACAGAGGTATGTATGCTCGTATGCGGTTATCCTTGTAGCTCTACATAGCAGATTTGCGCGAAGTGCCTTTGAGTAGTGGAAACTAACACGAAAGCATATTTTTATCAGGTCGTTGACTTCATGCTGAAACTGGGAGTGAAGCCGGATTCGGGAGGTCCGTTCTCTCCCAAGCCCCCATTCTGGGAGAAATTTGCCTTCATCATATACTCCGCTACGCAAGATGATCCTAAGGTGCGTGATACTCTGTATGCCTGTCTTGTTGATGTGCCTGGAGTCAGGTTCATTATGCGACAAGAGTGAATCGTTTGTAGTTGGCCCGATGGCGGTTTCTGCATCTTGCAGTTTGAATTCAAAAAACCCAGTTGAACAAAGGGCAGTGCATACTTATTTATGCGGAGTATTTTATACACATTTTGCTCTTGTGACTGTAAGTGGTGCTGAACGGACTGGGCTTGTCAGTGTGGTGTGGGTACATCTAAAACCCCGCAGTGGGCATTGAAATTGCTGCCGTAGTAGCTGGGTCAGAATTTAATCGGGATCATCTTTTCAGTCTTCTATCTCACTCCTCGTTCAGAAAGCTAAATGCTGTGGCTGTATCATCCGCACGGACCCTCACGGATACGCTATTATGCAGGCTGCTGAAGAGAAGCTCGCTTCAGAAAATAAGGAGTTTGCAACTTGGAAAGCGTCGTATGATCGGGAGAGGAAGACAGTCACGCGCACAAACTACGAGGTAGACTTCATCAACACTTTTACAAAGCTCAGCAACCTAGGTGCAAAGTTTGACCCGAACGCGTACCTCCATTCTAGAGAAGGAGTAAGACTGGCGTAGGTTCATAGTCAAGTCTGCTGTAACTTGTGTCTTGTTCCGTGTAATTGCACATGCCACTTTCGTGTCAAGCGGGCTGAAAGAAAACAACATGTGTAGTCATCCCAACATGCGATGTAAAGCAATTCTCGAGTACAAAAAGAATTTTATATTAGGCTTGAGGAGCATGGGGCTGAGGCCTCGCTGCGGATTTCCGCAGTGTCCATGCAACGGGGGTGTTAGTCAACGGCTGTACGCGCAATCAGCACCTAGAAAACCACAATGAAAATTTGCGAGCACATCTATTTCAGTGTGACGTCACATGCTGTTCGCATTCAACATCCGATGTTGACGCGAACGATTTTCAAGCAACATTTTTTGTAACAACTAATATTTAGCGCATTATGGTACCTTCAAGTTAATTCTCGTTTACATCCAGATGCTTGGCATCTAATAGTGTCGTTCAGATCTCAAGAGGGCACTCACAATGGCATCGAGTCGTGCCGCTCTTCAAGTCCTTCGAGCCGTTGATACAGCGTTCGAAGACGACCGCAGCCACGCAGATGCGCTTTTTGTTCCTTCAAGCACATGGAAAGGAGCAAAACCGGGTTATGCGTTCAAGACTGGTGACTCTGGGATAGGATATTACCGCGAAGCAAAATTTGTGGATCAAGAACACGGTACCCTCCCTGGAGAAGGTGAAGATGCAACAGGACCTTCAAGACAAGGTGGAGCTGAGCTTCTCGAGGTATATTTACACTCATACTTGGTTCACCGCCGCGATGTTTGGCAATGTTGGAGATGTGTAGCCGTGAACACAATTGAACCCAACAATGAACCTAAGGGGTCCGTATCTCAGATACTCATAAATATAATAATGTTTCACTTATTTCTCTATGTTCTGGCACCTTTAGGCATGTATGGATTGTGGCGTAGGAAGCTGAGCAGTTGGCTGAGGATCTCAAAGAACTGGAGAATATCGACGACCGTGGCATTCGAAGAATAGTCGCAGGAATCGAGCGCCGTGTAAGGAAAAACCAAGAGCAACGGATGAAGTACAGTGATGATCCCCAGCGGTTTCTGGAATCAGAATTAGAGCTCAATGAACTACTCACCAAGCTTAGTGCGCTTGCCGGTGAGCCTGAGCTGTACATACAGCTAGTTGAGCAGCAATCAGTCCCATTACTCCTTGAACTTCTTCAGCACGAAAACATTGATATAGTTACACCTGTTGTGGAGCTATTGAAGGATCTGACAGACCAAGATTCAGTTGAAGACCTGGATGAAGTAAGGCTCGTTAGGTTACTGCATCTGTTTTGCCCCTGGCGAGTACTCATTTTGTCTTTGATATAAACACTGACATCTTGTTTTTACATAACCAAAACGCTTCCAGAAGATTGACGTTGCTCAGTAAGTGCTGAAATTCACTTTCAGGAGTGCCTAGGCCTAGTTCAAGCAGTCATGAAGTCAATGGGAGCAGATCTCATGACCGCAAGGCTCCAGGGATTCGATGAAAGTTCTGAAGAGGGTCAAAATGGAGTAGGAGTGATGCTGCAATGCTTGCAAAACATGGTGGAAATTGATCCAGATGCTGCAAACACCCTGTCAGCCAATGCGAGTCTCGTAAGCTGGCTCGTTAATCGTATCCACATCCAGCCTAATTCAAAGTTTCGGCAATTCGATGAGAATATGGGTCTCGGCGCACTTTTATTGGCAACTCTAGCGCAGGTAACACACTAGCACCGCAACTCACTGTTTCATATCCGTCACTGCCATATCCATTCTAGCGTCCGTCGAATAATTTCACTCTTGAATACCCCAGCTTAGTTGGTGGTATGCAGTCAAGTGCAGGATGCCGCTCCAAGTTATTGGCAGAAGGCGCGATGGACAAAGTCATGGTGACGATGTCCAAGTACAGCAAAGTGCGCAAGCCGATAGAAGATCAAGACGAAGTCGAGTTTTTGATGGAGCTGAGTAACTTATTGAGCGTCTGCTGCCTGGATGCAGCTGGCAAACAGCAGTTTTTGGACTTCGAAGGTATCGACTTGATGTTGATCATGCTCCGAAATCGCCAAATCTTCCGAATAGGTTGCATCAAGGTAATCCTACTGAACCTTTTGGACGAATCTGGTGCTTTTGGTGGATCCCTCGCGTTTCATATCTCCGAAATGCCCACAGGTATTAGCGCATGTTACAACAGAGTTTCAGCGCACAGCTGATCTTTGCGTAGAGGCGCAAAAAGCGCTACCAGTTCTTTTTGGTATGTTTATGGGCAGGAACAAAACATATGGGGTTAAGAAGGGCAGCGATGATGCAAGGCAAGAGCTGGAGGGCGTTGTTTCAGTGATTTCCAATCTCATACATTACACGAAGCGGTACGTATTGAGCTCTTTTTGATTCATGAAGAGACCTAGACTGTAGCTTCATTACCTAGCCTTCCCGGTTCATCTATTCAACCATGCCATTCTACACGTATGCCACAGTAAACCGCTTCTCCCAAAACTCTTGGTTTTAAATAATCATTTTATAGCTGAAGTATTTATTTCGATGCTTCGTGGTTAAGAATGGGCACACGTGCAAGGGTTGAGATCTGGAAATGTCGGCATAGTTTGCAGGCAGCACAGTGACAGAGTGGCCGCAAAGTTTGTAGAAAATGAGTTTGAGAAGGCTGATAGACTCATGGAGTTGTTCTTTCAGTATAGACGGAACTTTCAGAACGCGATGCAACGCATCAAGCAAAGGCACGATGTCGAAATCGAAAGCATCGACTTGGAGCTTCGTGGATCTGGTCAGTTCATGCTTCAGCAGGTCTGTAAGCCTCTTGTCCGCAGCTTTGAACAATGCATATGTCGAGATTCGTTCGCTGGCCTGTTATAAGTGCTCGCTATTTATCTCGCTGGGAACGAGGCGTAACACCATCCTATCGAGGACCCTTGCCGTGGCCACCACTGGTAAGCTTTACTCTCAAAGACCTGGTGTGTCTGTAACAGTGCAGATCAGCATCATATTCGGCCATCTTTGGGCAACTGGCGACACGCTCCTTCGGAAGCGCCTCCTCATGCTGCTCCATCAACAAAAGTCCTCCCTGGCGACAGTCCGCGTCCATCTTCAGGCTCTATACTCTGAGATTATAACCCAGCCAGAGGTACGCGTCCGTTGGTACCGTGGTACCAACAACACTTCCCTGACCGCTGTGTCTCCCTTGAGGGTCGAACTTAAGCTCGGTAGATAATAAGTTGAGCGCTATCTGTCACAAAAAAATCGCAGTGACGACGAAAATACGTTCTGCAAGGAAATCTTGAAGCGATTTTCAAAGAAACAATTGCTAAATGAGGCCTCTCATCTACTTGTCTCGTAGACGCTGGTATTGGCACTCTTTCGAAACCTACCCTGGTGAATGTCAACCGTCCATTTGTTACCTGTTGCGACAATTTTGTACTTTTAATAGCAAACAGGCGCACGCTAAGTATACGCGAAGTTTGTACATAATCATAGCATAAGATTTTCCAGCCGTTCATTAAGGAATGAGACAGAGAAAGTATCTCATCCATACATTTGCAAGCCTTTCAAGTCCAGAGGTTTTGATAGAACCTGTAGAATATGTTTGTACAACCCAAGTACACAAGAAATTGCCTTTGAGCGGCCGTTTGATGTTCAGGAACTGGTGCATTGAGTTTGTTTGTTCCAGGTCCTGGTTTTCTTGAGTGTTGTGTCCACATGGGTTGAAACACATTGTGACAGCCTCTGTATACAACGAGTGCAGTACCCCACGGTAGGCTCACCTTTGCAGTGAAGATGCGAAGAGTAGTAGTAGACTCTTGTCAGGAATCTCAATTGATCACAATTGCAGATCTCATGTATGATACCGGTGCAGTAACATCGTGGTGCTAGAGACTTTATGCCTGAAACACAGTGCCACTGTTAACTGAGGGCTGCCAAGGACAGAATTTGTTAATTTGCCATTTGATTTTATCAGATTTAAGAATGGGACGAGCCTGGACAATGAAATGTTTCGCCCATCACTCAATGAAAGTGGGTGGTTGTTTTTGGCGAGCACTGTTTGCCGGAAAGGCCTGTGAAGGCCAGGGACATGCCAAAGGTGTGTACAGCACAGTATCGTAAAGCAGCTACACCTTCGGCATGTCCCTGTTCCGTTTACTGTTTGTTCGGCCGGAGTTCCTGAATAAGAAGTGTAAACTTCGCTGGACGAACGTGAAAATAGCACTTGCCTTGTCCCAAAATTGAGTCAATGCTGGACGTCACACCATGTCAATATTCTAATTGCTCTGCCCCTGTTTCCCTGTGGAGCGCAGGGAAGCAAAGAAAAGATCTTGCCACTTCCATTGTGAGACACGCCAATGAGCCAGGCTATCCAGGTGGCATTACTAACATGTATGGGATTTCATTTTACATTTTGTGACCCCAAAAGTCGCATTTATTGTGCTGGACAGACCTCAATTCGCTTCCCTTCCCTTTTGTCTCTACCCAGTCAAAGCGAAGGTGTGCATACTTCATGGTACCTGGCAATTGATCTGACCTGGGCTGATGTTCTGCCATAGATCTGCTTTCACATAGCAGGGTTGATTCCAAACCCTTCAGGCTTGTTGACGAGCGAACTAAGAAAGCTGCGGCAACGCTCTTCTCAGCGTATGGGGTTTGAGTAGTGAAAGCCAGTCGCTGTTACATCCTGTGCTTCAATGTGCGCAAGGACCGCTCTCTCTAACACTAAGTGACAGCAATAGTAGATAAGTATTTGCATAGATACCGAGATTTCCAGGGCAGATTTTCGTGGTCTGCTTGATTGGTAACCAGGGGGTGTAGTGGCTATAATGGTGGCTGGGCCTGGGTTCGAGCAAGTTGGCTCCCAGTGGCTCGCAAGGGGGTGCTATGGGGATACAGACAGACTCCTGAAGTCTTCTTCTGTCTTGGTCTATCCTGGTAATCTTATGTATCAGCCATTTAGCTAGCTACCAACTCTAATGTAGCTGACAGCTAAGGTAATAATAGCTCATGCAGACTTGTAGTTCTTGTTCTAATTTTCGATAGTTCGTGGGCAAAATTGTATCCAGAATGAGAATCACTGGTTCTGTAGGAATGGTGATGCCATACCAACGTAGCAATTTTGTGTGTCCCGGGTGGCATTGTAACACCTCAGTGTGGGTTCGCTGTTCGGCAGCTCTTTCAAACAGGAGTCCCAAAAGAACCTGACAGGCCTGCCATCAGACGTCGTCTATTGAGCTGTGCCAGCAAAGACTTACATTTCAACACTATTTTAAAAAACTCGAGGGGGCAGAAACGTTGAAAAGGTGGTATGAGTGATTGTTGACGAGTATCTGAATAGTTCTTGGCATTGATCACAAGCCAGTTATTTCCTTAACGCCCACCTAGCCTTCTCCACCCGCGTTTTGTAGTAGAATAGAATTTTTCAAGAATATGACAGGAACAGATCAGACTCATGTGAGAAGGATGGCCTGTCATGAGCTTGTTTAGAGTTGAAGCCCGTAGAGGGTGAGCTAGACGATTGTATGTGCAGAAGGCGGGAGGCACTCTGGTGGCGGTAGCTGACCGTTCCCATGGTAGCCATGTTCACCAGACGCTCCGAACAGGCCCTTAGTTTTT
Source organism: Smithsoniella earleae (assembly GCA_032356285.1). NCBI lineage: Eukaryota > Viridiplantae > Chlorophyta > Ulvophyceae > Smithsoniella > Smithsoniella earleae. The sequence continues at coordinate 5,988 of JAULKQ010007271.1, read as the reverse complement.
TGTAGAGTCAGTGAGTCTGTGATGTGAGCTGTGTGCGTGTCAAGAGTGTTGTGCTACGTCACATGTTCATAACTACGGTCTTTCCTGAGAGACAGAGGAGGGTACATTGTAGACTTTCTAAAACTAGGCTTTTTTAAAATAGATGTAAACATTGCTAGGCGACAATTGACTGTGGAAATGTGTTTGCTTGCTCATCTGCAAGGGTAATTAGCAGAGTCGAAGCTGATTAGGCAGGCTCGGGAGTGGCTTGGTTGGTAACGACTACTGATGTTTATTTCAACTACCTTGAATAACTGCGCAAAGTCGGCTGTACACTTCCGAATAAAAGCATATGCTCGCAATTATAAAAGCAGTGCTATGCAGGGATGCATCAAGAGGTTGCTTTTCGTGTTCTTTACTTTTTTCGTGTTTCAGTACACACAGAGCACAGAGTGCTCACTCTGAATAGGATTGTATGTTATATGACTATGAATTCACTTGAGGTTGGAATGGTGTTCAAATGCGAGATGAATATTGACGCCACAACAGCAATCAGAACAGCAGTGGGAGGACTCAGAGTCACTCATCGCACACGTACTCAGTTGGCTGAGCAAAGACAACAATTGTTGAAACAGCGCCCTGTTTGCTCTGTGCTGTGTTTTCTGATGATAGTTGTCCCTGGTATCTGGTTCTATACCGTTGCATATGATGGGTAGAGGTTGGGAGAGCAAACAATCAGGCTTGCTCCAAATTGAACTGCCTAGCGAACTTCATGGCCATGTGTGCCCTTTGCATAGCGCTGACCAGTCTTCCTGCTGCTTGTGGAGAAAAGAACAACTTAATTTTTCATTATTCTCACTGTTGAAGTGAAATTCACAAGGGTACATCTATGCTCCATTCACGTGTGCATGGCGCATGAACAATGTGAATCTGAGTGGGCAGTCAACTCAGAAATTTTCAACCACCGGGAGCTAGATTAGTGAGATTTCCGATTTTCGGGTTTATGATAATCGAGATCGGTCTCAATTGCAACTGTAGGCGTCTGTGGACACCAATGACCAGTCAACATTTTGAAGTCTATTGCTGATCGAGTGAGAGAGCTCAAAATAACATGTGCACTCTTGCCTCCAGGACGCCCTAGTGAAGAGCTCACGTGTGAAGCTGGCTAAAATCATTGTGATGATGGGTGGAGAAGTTGAGGTGGTGAAGCCCCCTGTAGCCGCCCAAGAGAATCCAAGGGCTCTGTCCAATGGGAACGGCGCTTTAGCACCTCCGGTACCCCCTGAAGACACTGCTGAACCCCCACCATTGCCAGCGGAGGACCCGCCGCTGCCACCACCAGAGACATCAGGTGCGTGGATGGTTGGTGAGTGTGAATGGTCTTTTGTGCTTGGTTTGCGTGTGAATAAACAGGACATTTTTTTTTCAGGTGGAGAGGAAGGTAACAAGGATAAAGACGTCGATATGAACCCTCGTGGCGACGAGGATGAAGTTGAGGTGCGGAAGAACAGGCAGAATTTAAATGGCCGCCATGACAAGCACGATGGTGAGGGTGAGAGATATGAGAAGGGGCATAGTGGAGCGACTCACGCGAGTTCTGGGAGGAGAAGCGAGCATAGGTCCCGTGAGCATGGGTCCAGCTATAGGGATAGGCATAGAGACCGTGATAGAGATAGGGATAGGGGCGAGCGTGACTGGGAACGAGATCATCATCGAGAGCGTGGCTATGAGGGTAGTAGGAGTGACAGGCGCAGTGGTTGGGGGGATGATCGTAAAGGCTATGAGCGGAGCCACAGGGACAGGTATCGGGATGTTTATAAGCACAAGGATGACCACAGGCGGCGGGAATCTCACAGGGTTGAGAAGGATGAGCATCGTAGTCGTAGTCGTCGTGATCGAGATGATAAACTGCGGTAGTTGCTCCTGAGTGATCATGTATTGCAATGCGCTGTAAATGTGCATGGCTTGTTGACGGTTTTATTTGTTGCGTGGGCTCTTTTGTTTTGACAAACGTTGGCGTGCATTGCCGCGCCCTCGATCCAGTGTTGACTCCGGTTTGTACCTCAGCGGGGAGGTTCCGAGGATACGGGGTCATTCATTTGGTTGCGTTTGTCATCTGGCGTACATCCAACACGACTGTCGGTAAGCTGAATGATAGCGTCACTTTATAAATGTACACAAGGTGCTCATCGGTTGATAGATGACGTGTGTGCGTGAACTAACTAAACTGCACGCCTCTGTCGTTGAAGAGCACATGGTGGATTACTCTTCATAATTCTGGCGGACGAGTGAATGCAAGTGTCAACAATACTTACAGCGGAAATTGGCGGTTTGGTGCTGAGACTTCGAACAGCTGAAAACACGTTGTGAGTGTGTAATGGCTTTGCACAACTCAAGGTACGTACCGAAACAAAAGCCCGGAGACACGTAGCTGATGGAAGTTAAAATTTGGTATTCTAATGCTTATCACAGATCTTTAGCTCATTGATTGAACTTCCTGACTGCTTCTTGTGCAGGCCAAGATATTCGCATAGTCCTACACAGGTATTGCAGCCGCTACTCTCTTCTGAACTCCGTTTTCCGGAAACCCTCCACAAATATAAACCAGCGATTCGCAGGTGGACGCGGTATCATTAGAGCGCGAGAACGACGATGCGATTGAGTTGATGGTGAGCAAAGCAACGCAATTGCGCGAGGTGCGATAACGCAATTCGAAAGGATATAGGTTCACCCCAGCGGAGTTGAAGCAACTGTATGTTATGAAAATTCACGTTTATGGAATAATCTCGCAGCAACGAGTTCGTGATGGGGTAGGTTGCGGACGGCTTGCACAACGAGGTTCGAGTACAAGTGGGCATGTTGGATCGTATTGGGGACAGTACTACAGGTGTTAATGACATGCTAAAATCAAGTGTGAACAAGTTCAACAAGGTATGTACATGCTCCGCTGAAGGAGTTGCCATGATGATTATTACAACTGAGTACCTATTCATTCAATGCGTTGCAGGTTTTTTCGAACACTGAAAATCGGACACTGGCTTACGTTGTAGCTGGATGCGTCTTCATGTTTCTATTGTACCTCCTGTTTTTCAAACGGAGATGATCATAGTAATCGGACACCCAGGAGCTGTACACGCATTGTGGCATCCTACCAATAAGTTTCACGACTATCAACTCTGTGATTGAATCTGTCCGTCAATGAGTGTTTGACGAACTACAGCATGCTGTAAAATCGGTGGACATTGAAAACGTCTGCAATTTTCATCTCGTGGATCACATCACCAAGGGCATCACTGCTCAGACGCAAGCAAAGAGCCGGGTCGAGAAAGGCGACTCCCCAGCTCAACGTCACGCCCCGTATCGTTGAAATCTGCATTCAATCCTCCGTTTTAGGAAGAATAAAACGTCCAGGAAGATAGCGCTACAAGTACTGGGGTGGTTCCAAGAAATCATGCCGGCCATTCTATAATTACCTGCTGGTTCATATATGTCCACTCCCATATCCTGGAGGTTAACAAGAGTCCTCTTTCGCCCTGCTCTCCTGCCTCGCATACAGTCACCGAACATGGCAATGGTGTTATGTAGCATCCTTTCAGCGGTAGACTGAACCGCGCCCATTTCTTAAATTATTTCTTACTAGCCTGTCAACTGTACGTCAAAGCCTTAGAGCTCATAAGTGTGCTGTAATGCCTCCTTATGCTCCTAAACGTGTAGAGCGTGCAAGATCGAACCTATCGCCCACAGCAAATATAATAACCAGAACCAGGTTGCATAAAGATGAGAGCGGAAAGGTGGTTTTCTGGCATATATACGATGTATATATTCACTACACCCTCAGGTTTGGTGCTGTACAGCTTTTGATTTTCATTTTCAAGTGGCCCAAATTTGATTCGAACAGCGCGCGGCATGTCCCGCGGCTTCGGTTCCGGGAGGGACAGGAGCTAGTTGTCATTGCATGGCGAACCACTCGTTGAGAAAGTCATTCGTTTCAGCATGAGGTGTAAAAGTACTGTTGTTCCAGAGTTTTCATTGAAGTGACTGGGTTGAAATCATCATGTAGCCCAGATGCGGTTATCGTCAGGCTGACATGACATCCAAGTGAGAAGGGACAGTGAGTGGGATCTCCGACATGACCACACCAAAGTGAAGTTGTGAAAACTCCTGAGCCTATCGAATCTTGGCAAAGAAGTGCTAAGTTTCGTTCGAGGTACGCAGCGCAATGTAAGAGTTTTGACATGACTTCTGGCCGATAATACGTGCTTTGGAGATGTACGCCTATGGCCCATTTGAGGGTCAATTGTATGAACTATGTTGAATTAAACGTGTGCTCGGGTTGGCTGCGTTCGTTTCACTCGATCAGAACAGTGGCTGTGAGCTATAACCAGGCTGCAATCTCACCAATACTTCACAATCACATTGATTGATTGAGTAAAAGAGTGCTCGTTGCATCCCACAGATGACACGGGACGGATCTACACAGGTGCAGCTCTTGAATGTGAGAATATTAATTGGGCTCCGTCGTTGAGATACAATGGAGCATGCGTGGACCACCCTGCTAAAGGACCAGAATCGTAAAAAGCCTAGTTGAAATCTTCTGCATTGGATAATCTAGGCTTTAGCTTTTTTTCGTATGAGTTAGTGACAATCGGGAGACAAACAATTTCTGAGTTCATTTCGAATCCTCTTACTTCTGTGCGTCAAATAGTCCTAATTGTGGAAGCCATTTTGATGAACTCATAATCTGCTAACCTCGTGGTTACAGCTGTGGTCTCGGCTCTATACGAGTAAACGATACTTGAATAACCGACATGCGGTGAACCCTCGCTCCTTACAGTCAAAATCACACTTCGGCCATTCAGGCAACTTAGTTTTACCTCATATCTTCTCATACAACGTAATGCTCACTTCTGCTGTGAGTGTGCAGCCACGTACATATGCAGTGAACGAGGGTAACTTATCTTTCAACCTACTCATGTCCCACAACTAAAATGGAACACAAGTGTCTTACTGACACCTAATTCATTCTAGCTTAACATCTTTTGACTCTGACCACCGTCTTTCCGTCTTTATGCAGAATGCAAACTCTAGCATCGAGTCACGTGCAAGAAAGACAATTAAGCCCTTGCAATTGCAATCAATGCAGTGACTGCATTAATCAATTATGATGTTAAAACACCAAGGAAGGACACAGCCTGGATTTCCCAAGCTTTTCCGATTTCGAAGTCATTCCATCTCTCAAGTGGTTTTTAGCGCAGGAGAAGGACTAACCAGCCAGCACACGGCATCTGATACTGCCCATCTCAACCTGTTGACTGGCTTACAGCACTAGCTGTTACAGATGCTAGAAAAGACAGTCACTCATAGCGCAGCTGCCTAGCCCACTTCACCTGATGCTTGCAACATAGGTTGAAATCCTAGGGCTGGATTCTTTACCATATCATGCTTTGTGATCACTTGAATGGCCCCTGTGCATTGAAGTGTCATTGTAAAACCTGTAAAGCATGGAAACAGTCATGGAATTTAAGGAGAAAAACTTGAAGTGCTTCATCCAGCAGAGATCGCAGAGCAGAATATGATGAGAACAAGCATAGACATCATGTGCCAGATGTTACAGATGGGCAAAGTTTGCAATATTGAGCGCTGGCACCTTTGGAAGAGTAGGAGACACAGCTGATTTTATTCAGTGGATTTTAAATGTCGACTATGCACAGTATACTCTTGGTGTAAAAAGAGTGTAAATGTCGCTGATATTGAGAGATAAGTTTCTCTATCAGTCTAAGTCTGCAAGCCCCAACATAGCTTAAATTCTATCCTGTGAATGAACTTGCCGCCAGTTTCAGTTCAGTCAAGTACATTCTTGGCTTGACGCAAGTCAGATCTACTGCACGCAGATGCCGGGTTTTATCAGCAAATCACCTGATTATTACTCTGCTCAAACTGTAGATCTTTCCCACTGTAGACAAGAACGCAGTATCCCTTTGTGCATTCCAAGCATTTTCTTGCCCGGAG
>JAULKQ010007260.1:0-13824 GCA_032356285.1 Smithsoniella earleae | reverse complement strand
TAGCATCTTCAATGGTAGGGCTGCAAACGCGTGCTACTTACACGGAAATATCTGTTTTTGATGCGCTGATATTGATGCGTTTTTGATAGCCATATGTGGCCAGTGGAGCGTAACCGGGATTGCGTAAGGCCAGTTGTAGACAGATCTGTGCACAACACTGTGGCACTCCTGTAAACAGGAGCCGACTCAAACAAGAATTGAGACCACAGAGAGGCCTGGCCGAATTCTTGTTGGAAGAGCGCCAGACGTTTTTCGTTTTAATTGTCTGAGATCTTACGTTGTCGGTTTTGTTGTGGACTCTTGAGTTGAAGTCGGTCGAAGCCAAAGCAAGTCTGCGCGACACTGTCAGAGCTCGCTACAGTGGGGCGGAGATACTTTGGGACACTTTGAGATAGTGCATCTTCAGCCCAGATACGCGTTGCATCACCCGCATGCATACAGTAAGATCGCCGTAATTGCTCAAGCTGGGTCGTCGTATTTGAGCGCCGTGCATCAGGTGGGACTGCATTTCACGCTGAGCTTAGTAAATAAGGGGACTAAACTAAGTATGACGAATCTAGGGCGTAATATATGGTTCAAGCAGTATTTGAATGCCGCAATCGGGGTTTTAATCATTATTTTATTTTCATTTACTGCCGGTACGGCTTCAGAAACCCCGAGCCCCGTAAATTAATATTGACGCCGCGCCTGTTGACTTAATGCGGTTTAGCACTCCGATTAGAGGAAGCAGGTTCATCTTCCATCTTTGCCGGGTGGCAAACACTTCCAGAGGATTCTAGAAGCCTTCAATGCACGCCGCCTTCAGGAGGGCGGCTGAGTACTTCTCCTGCCCGATGAACATCGAGGTCGTCGATCGGGTGTCGCAGCTGCCGGGGCTGCAGAAGGTTCTGGAAGGTGCGGATCTGATCGCGCTGGACGTCGAGTGGCGGCCGAGCGGCCTGCACCGCCGCGCCGCGGAATCGGGCGCAGCGCAGGACCGGGTGTCGATACTGCAGCTCGCGGCGGCGCGGTGGTCGGATTCGGCGAGTTGGCGGGACTCTGACGGGGGTTGCATGGGAGCCGCGGCGCCCCGCGCCGTGACGGCCTACGTCGTAGACCTCTTCCGCCTCGGGGTACAGATCTTTCTGGATTGTTCTGTGTGTGCTCTTCAGTGTGGCCACCAGGGACCTGGGATACGCTGCTGCAGGGGGACCCGGAACTGGAGGCGGTGTTGGCCCCGGTGATGCGGTGCCGAGCGAAGCCGAAAGTCGGCCTGGAGGTCGCTGAAGATCTGCGGAAGCTGGCTGCAACGTATCCTCGTAGCTCTGCATTTGAACGGGTCAATTCGGTGCTGGATCTGAAGGCAGTGTGGGGGCAGCTGCCTAGCGGAGTCCAGGAGAAAGCGGGTCGAACAAGATCCAACCATGCACCCATCGGGCTGTCGAAAATTACACAGATAGTGCTTGGGAAACCGTTGGATAAAGCGATGCAGGCGTGTTTGTATACGTGTTTGTGTGCGTGTGTGTATGTGTGTGTGTATACCTGTGTTCAGATCGCCCCCTGTAACCTGTCTGGACTTCAAACGAATTTGGGTATCAACACCAACACACACAGAAGGATTTTGTCCCCGATTGAGAATGAAACAGTGCACTTGTGGGGGCCCAACATCTAACTTGTCGTTGTCCAAGTAGTAGGTTTTGTGTGCCGCCCCAATACTGCCCTGTGTTGCTTCAGGTGTCTGATTGGAGTCGTAGACCTCTGACAAGACCTCAGCTTCAGTACGCGGCCATGGATGCCGTTGTCCAAGTGTGTGTCATGCTAGAGGTTGTCCGACAGGCCTGGGTGAGCTCGGACGCCTTAATTCCTTTGTGTAGAGACTGGTGCTTTCGTACAGTTCAAAGGTCTGATTCGAAGTGATCCAGGCATTCGGCTCACAGCTGCAACATGACGTCACACGTTGGCTTGCGAAAGCGGATCCATGTCATACGGAAACTGTTAACAAATCCTCTGTTCTGAATTGATAGTTTGTTGGAGTACTTCTTGTTCCGTTTGGTGGCTTTTTCGTTGTAACTTTGTACGGTGTTCAAGACTCTGCGCCTTGGAAATTCATATTATCGAGTGAGCTCTCAGTAGAACTTCGAGCTGATAGTCATTCTCGAAGGTTTATAAAGCAAAGAAGTCCGGTGGCGCATTCAGCTTGTGTAATCCTATCACTAGCATGCCTCGAATACGAGACACGCAAGGTGCGTGATGAGGGATCATCACGTTGTCTACATAAATGTCAAGAGTGTCTCAAATATCATGAATCAGTACACATGAAAGTTGATGGAACGTGTCTCATCATTACATTGACGAGGGTGCGGAGCAGCGTTTCTGAAACTCTTGTAATCAGAGATTAGTGTGTCTCTTATTAAGGGTAATAGGTACATGTTTCAGCGCTACTTTAGGTCACTTGCAAGAAGTATAGAAGGGTGTGGCTTCCAGCAAGGAGAGCATGTCCCCTCTTGTGATTAATTTGCTGTAACTGTACTTGTAATTAAAGGACGCAGATTTCAGGTGCGGTACGGCTGCCAGAAGGCAGGGCTTGGCACGGTACTAGAACCATAAATCTGTCAACTCTCCAACATCCATCCAGGGCAGGAAGGATTCAATAGTATAGGTGATATCCTTGTGCCTGTGATGACCCTCAATGACATCCTCAATGTGAGCGTCGCCACTATGAGAATGGCAGCAAGCAAGAAAGCACGAGCACCAGCTGAGAGAAGGGATACGGAAAGGCAAAGAAAGCATGCAAGAAGATGGGGCGAGGGGTTCAGATTGAGTCCCTTAAGTGTTGAGATGTATGGAAGGCTAGGGGCACCAGCTGGCGGGTTTTTTGTGAGTGTACAGAATGGGCGTACGCTAATGGGAGCATGACAAATAAGAGAAGAGTCTTACAGTGATTCGCAGCTAAAAAGGGGATGCAGAGTCCAAAGCACATGGAATGGAAGGGAGGAGTTCAAGTTGTAGCAGTTAACACTCAGTACAAAATCAAAAGCACCCATACGAAAAACGGCCGAAGGTCGCAGCTAGTTCTGGAACACAATTCTGCAACTCAATCTCCCAGGAACCCAAGGGCAGGAGGGAGCGCCAAAGCGACCATGTCACTCCACCCAGCGGGGACCTAAGTTATACCCCAGATCACTGCCGCACATCTGGTGGTGCTGCTTTTGTTGGTCCCAGTGATCGGCAGCTCCACCAGGATTGGTGTGTAGAGCTGTCTAGAAGTTACTAGAAATGTCTAGACCCTCCTGAATCCAGAATGAAGCCCAGTGGCCTGCAAGGGTTGTGAACCTTGCTACGGTGTGAGGTGATCAATCAACAAGCAAGAGTATATTTTCATAACTGTGATGATTAGAGTATAGGAGTACTCTGTAAGTTGAAGCCATCCATTTTACAGCAAGTCTGTGTGACACTGAACTACTTGAGGAACAACGAGGAGTTGGTTTCCCAGTGAAGAGTCCTGCGTGGATCTAAAGCAAGTAGTTAGGCTGTAAATTTGGCGTTCATGTGCGTGTTTGGGAAGTTGAATGTTTTTTCTGATTGCCCCTTCCTGGCACAGGCGAGGTGTCTCATTGGCTGGCACTGCAGCAGCAACTAGGGCCATGCTATGGCCGCACACCTTGGCATCAGAGACTTCCAGAACATTGTTCGTATGAGTTCAAAGGCCGGTGAATAGCGCTGCAGTGGATGTTGTGTGACGCTGCGTGAACGAGTTGCTAGGTTTCGTCTTGAGCAAAGATTGAATTACTGCCCAAGTTAATCGCGAACTTAGTATTCTATGTTACTCCTTATAATTACGCGTGGTGGCGGTGGGATTTATCACTGAAACGTCGATGACTTTGAGCCCTCGGCGTAAGGGAATACTGAGACTTGCACAACGAACCACGTGCCCCAACGCATGCTTAACAATTGCATGCTACGCGTCGTTGCCAAACAATGGACCTTCATTACACCACGAAAGGCAATGGTGCTGAGTGTGGTGGTGTTTCAGATGGGCAAAGTATTGAGCAGCGCAGAAGCCGATTCAAGAACTATTTTCGCGAAGTTCGGTCAACCTGTATGACACAAGTCGCTGCATCGAGCTTGCTTCTTCCCAAATGCACCACTCGTACGCCCACGAACCCTTCTTTCATCTCAAGCTGATCGACGAAAGCTGTCTATCCGCATCGGGTGTGGGTCTATGCACTCGTACAAGGATGGATCGGGTTCATTCACTTGCAGTGCATCAACTTCGTTTTTGTTGGAATTTTGAACTTTATATGTCAGTGATTACTTTTATTTCAACATGTCACCACATGATGCACCTGGGCTGGGCATTCTACAACCACCCTTACAACTCTCAAACTTACAGGGAGCTCCAGTGATTCGCACCTGATAACAGCATTCTGGATCATCCCACTGACTCGTATCAAAGAAAGTTGCACTGTACACTCGCGTACAATTCCAAGTAGACCTCCCCTCAGTACAGTGGACGCTCTATAATTCGGCCATCGATAATTCGGACTCCTCTCTAATTCGTACGAAATTGGTGACTATGTCATTCCCGCTCGGAAAATCCGCTGGATTATTTGCACGTCCCGATAAGACGCGCAGTGTAATTCATTCGTATATGTGAATTTGAACAATGGCAGCTGTGAGAGGGCTGCGCAGAAAGCTTAATGATGGATGGAGCAGCTCAAATTGCACAAAATACCAAGGTTGGAGCTGGGTCGAGAGTCTGAACCTGCAGATCGTGTTAGTGCTCGCTTCGAGATCTCAGTGATAGCACCAGTGGTAGCACAAAGCAAGCTGAGCGACCCAAGTACAATTCATGTGTGTTGAAAGAGAAAATATGGTTGTTCGATTATTCGTGTCAGAATCCACGGAAGATTGCCAGTTGAAGAGAATCTGCAACTCGTTTTAACTTTCAGGAGTGCCATGTCAGCGACTCCGAAGATGTAATCTAGTGGAGACAAAGTTGAAGACTAACGAAGCACTCAATCACGTGCAGGTGCTTAAGACTTATGCGCTTGCAAGCCCAGATGTCGCAACCCTTAGCATTATCAAGGAGTTGACGGACACGTTCAACCTTATTGCAAAGCGAGAGCAGTTTACAGCAGCGGACAGTTCTTGAGCTTGTGATCTCTCGTAGAGAACGAGTGCTCAATTTTGAAATCTTGTGGTGCACTGTCACCCCAAGTTTCTCTGTGTAATGCGTAAGATACGCTTCTCATGCCCCTCGCTACGAATTAGGCTCTTTTGAGAATTTGGGTCTCACTCTGATTCGTATCAAAATCTGAACGCAATTCGATACGAATATTAATTATTGAACGTCCACTGCAGTATAAATCCTCAAAGACGGATGTTCTAAACGAAGTATGCAAAGAAAAACAAAAGTTTCTCTTATATAGGGTTTTTTACAGAAGATAACTTCGCCACTTTCTCTCCGCATATCTTTCCTGCATTCGACAACTTCCCTGCTCTTCACCGGCACAAATTTAGCGTTATCGTTCAAGATGGACCTCGATCACCGCTGAAATAATTCTCCTAACAAGATACATCTCTCTCGTATATTCTGGTTTCGCGTCATCATCGCTTTTCTTTGAGATTTTTTGTGCTTGTTGTTCAGCGTGTAAAGTATGAGTGACGGGCGGCACGGCTCCGAATGCATAATCACGCGTCTAATTCCCGTCTCCCAAACCGATGGAAATTGAGGCGCAAAATCATTATCAAGCGTTTGTCGGAGAGTCTGGTTCGAAGACCAAGTATCGATAACACATGCAGGTGGGTAAGCTCTGTCAGTCATGCTCCGAAATATTTTCGACAACTGCAAAAGAACGCGATACACCAAAATTCTTTTGATTGACTTATTGTGCAATCATCGGACGAAGGGGCGAACGCCGCATCAGTGGTGCTGCAACAGTATAGTGAGGGGTGCTGCACTAAACAGCTTGTGGGGCGAATTCATTGTTCCTGGAGGAAGGGTACTCGAGTGTAACGTTGCATCTCTGTACACGTTAGAAACCTCATTGTAACCAGGGCTGCGGAGTGATCGATTTGTTGGCGAGGGTTCTCATGTTGGACGGGCCAACGAGATGGGCAACTGCAGCTGTTCAGCAAAATAGGAACTGGAAGATTCAGAAACTTGGTCATTACATTCAACTTCCTGACTGACCACACATGCTAAGTATATGTTCCTTAATAGGCAGAGAAGAAGAGGAGCAAATTGGATTGCCCAAGCAAACTTGTAAGGGAGAACAAGCTGTTCCGCACACGACATCTGACGACAAGAACTACACCAGAATATAGGCAAGGCGCTGCATTCATGCAGACAGCAATATGCCGAGTAGGCACAAAAACTGGCGATCCCGACTCACCAACTACTTACACCACGAACAAGCCCGCTCACAATTTCAAAAGCCAACGACGTCCCACCCGCTAATAATACATCGATTCCACAACTCATCAGAAACTTGGACAGAACACAGTGACACCATAGCAACATAAAAGCGCCAACCAATAGTTGCATTCGACATGCGACAGGGTCGGGGCACTCACTCGAAAGAATTAATCAGCTTCTTCCCAAAAAAAGCTTCAACGCACTTGTCTCAGCTCTGATCTGTGTGAATGCAATTGAGGGAATGATTTTCACGTCTCAACTCTCAACCGCAAGTGCGAGCGCTAGCACCGTCTACATCAAGTTCTTCCCGCACAACTCATACTCACAGACAAACGCTACCGTATCAGTCAACACAATTGAGTTGGTACTCTTCATTATCTAGACATTGCAACGAGAGATATAAATGCCATCAGTATACGTTTGTCAGAATAAAAAGTTGCCACTTCGGGTATCCATGGACCCTGCGGGGCCCCATGCAGATGCAACTCGCGAAATATAATAATCGCACCCACATAGGCAACGGCTCGAAGTTAAGCTATACGAGCACCCACATTTAGCCAGACCTTGACTCCTGGAAGTGCTTTGTTCACGGACCGAACGTCATCACTTTCTTCTACACCGTTACCCTCGAGGACAAGGCTTTTCAAGCGCTTCAAGTGCTTCAAATGCTGCATTAATGATATGGTGCCATATACTCGCAGTGCATTGTACCTGAGATCAATAAAGTGAAGCTGCGTGGCCTTCTGCAACGCTGGGCCGATGGTAGAAACACAACGTGGTCCCAAGTCCGCGTATCCCACGCTAACATGAGTCAACGTTGGGAGCAAAGAAATTGCACTGAAAATGGCGCTAGTCCCTTCTGCTCCGATTTGATTGTGGCTTAAGTGTAAAGAACAGAGGCTCACAGCCTGAGGCAGTTCCCTCCCGAGGCTGACGGCACCATCCGTATCCAGTGCTGTACTGATGAGCATCAACGAGCTCAATGCTGTAAGCTTCCTAAGGATTTCTGAAAGTGCACTCACTCCCGAGCCCTTCAACACTGGTTGATACGAGATATCCAGTTTTCGCAGGGAAGAAAGCATCACCAGTGAACGTGTTGCTTGTGACAATCCGACGTCAGTGATCTCGTTTCCGGATATATTTACGGATCTTAAAGCAGACATGCAAGATAGAGCGGGTTGCAAGCTCAACAGACCATCGTCCTACAAAGTTCGAAACTTCCGTTAGATACTTGAACTGCATAAATGACAAGCAGCGAAAGGCCAAATGTGTTCATTGGTTACCTGAAGATCATTGTCTGAAAGAATAATGGATGTCAGACTAGCTGCCGTACACTTCAGTGCACTTGCTAGGGAAGCGGAGTCGCCCACTTCCAGCCCGTTCGCTGACAGATCCAAGTGATGTAAATGAGAAAGAGAGAGCTTCGGAATAAACGATGCTAGCGCCATAACTCCTTCGCCACCCAGTGAATTTTCAGCAACATCCAAGTACGACAGTCGCTGAGAAACGATGCTGTCGCAAATAAGTGCTACTCCATTGCCCTGAAGACCATTTCTCGCTTCGTCATTTCTGCTTGCATATCCGGTGTAGGACAGCTGACGAGGCAGCACTTCCAGTGTCATCACGACAGCATAACAGAGTAAACTGTAAAGTTAACTGTTGATGCGAAAAGTAATAATCTAGGTTATTTTTGACAAAAGGCCACACGTGCTTATATACCACTACTCACACCGCATGATATAAGCATCTTTGTGATAGGCCAGAATCAATCGAAGACCAGCAATCGCTCGCTCTAATACCGGACACGCTGGAACTAAAAGGAAAGCCATAATAAATTAAGCGAAGGTGTACTTGGCACTGAACAAAATTACAGTCTTGCGTAATTCATGGGAGCGCGCACTTGAAGGTCATTTCCATGAAGGTCAAGAACAGATAGTTTTGGAAGAGCTCTGAGAGCTACTTGCAATGATATAGCACCTTCTGACGTGATACCGCACATTGCAAGAGCGAGGTGGCGAATATCAAGCGGGGTAGCAAGGGCATTAGCTATGTACTCCACTCCTTCGTCTTCAAGTAACGTAGAGTTCAACGACAAGGAACGCAGATGCTTCAACTTGCACAGCGCATTTGCTAGTGGCTGTGCGCCATCCTCGCAAATAGAATTGGAAGACAGGTCAAGATGAAGCAGTGCAGTCATGCACCGAAGCGCACGTCCAAGGTTGGGCATATCATCCTCCGTAAGTGCATTGTGTGACATATCCACTCTGAGAAGATATGTAAAATTGGACAGAACTGGAACTAACTTTTCGCAGGGTACACCGTGCAGTTGCCTTGATAGCAACAGAGCCTCCTTCTCATTGACATGGGCGCGTATGGCACAGTCCTGAAGACTTGGTGGAGAAAACTTCAGAACAATGGCTATACGCACACATCGAAGCAATGTTCTAGCGGTACTCGGGTGCATCTCTGTGATCGTTCCCCAGATAGCGTCAAGACGAGATGTGCAACATGGCTCCAGGCTGCTCTCGGACGTAGCTCCATTTGATCCATGTGCCCCGAAATATTGATTTACGAGCTGTCCTAAGGTAGCTGCAGCGATCTCTACTTTTGACTTGGATGTGCTGTTGATATCCTGCAGTGCGAGCTTGGATTAACTATGTTACGGTACACCTACAGCACGCTTTTAGCGTACAAAGAATGCAATTCTTCTGCAGGCGCACAATAAGGCTGCATACCTTGAGCAATCGGCAAGCAGATGTGGGAAAGCTGGTGCACTTCAAGTTGGTGCTGTGAACCGACGAAGCTGACACAATTTCGTGCACTTCAGGCGGGGCATGTGCTTCGTGAGACACCATAACTTGAAATCAGCTTAAACCAAGCTTCCTACGGGCTACGCCTGCTTTCATCTTGCGCGCTAAAACATGCCCTCCTTGACGCTATCTTATTTTGATACATGAACAAGCAATTTCGGATAAGGAGAACGTTACATGTTTGACAGAATGCAAGAAATGAGTTGCTAGCATGTGTAGCTAAACACAAGGCCGAACACAGGATTGTGTCGAGAAGTGCTAACTCGTGTCACACCAACTGAACATCATGCGCGCCGCCGGTATGAAAGCTAGAAATGAGCCAAATCATTGCCGTGTCCTAGAAGCGAACAAACCAATGGCAAGGTTTGTGACAGCATACATCTTGAAGAGCCTAGGTAGCTTGACTGATCAGTTCACTGATGAGTAGTTGAAATTTTGAATGCCTATTGGGCTTGCTACAGCAACTGTATCGCCAAAGCAACAGCATGCTACAATCCAGGCCCAAATACACTTGTCTTAATTTCATACCTACAATGAAGTTCCGCTGTCAAGCATGATGTGCCCGGAATGCATAGTCTTGCTCTACTGTTCTTACAGTAGTTGCTGAGTTCAACTGTTACGAAGCTATACGTCAACCACAAGTGAACCATTCGTTGAAGGGTATGCGGCGCATGTTACGACGCATGCAATGGACGCGCAGACAAGGCGCAAGTATCAATTTTAAACTGTACTGGATAGGCTTTTTAGGCAAGATACCTTGAAACAATAAAACAATACGGCTCTCCATGGACATCAGCTTGCATTCTCTCAAACATGATTTGCTAGGCACGGATGGTGTAAGTAAGGAATGAGGTGATTGCATCTTATCGCGCGATATACTCGAAAGTCACATGCATGAAGAACGTGTGCGTCGGGATGCATCGTAGATCACGATATTCATGGCAAACAAAAACTTCGTCCGAAAAAAATGTGCTTGCGTTCCGAGAGTTCGTGGTTTGTCATAAGTAAAAAAAAATGTGTGAGTTTTTTAGCTTTCCCTTTCGATTTTCGTGATGTGATACAGAGGTGTTCTAGCAGTCGGCAAGGGTGGATTTACTCCAAAACAACAGGTTGTAGAAGCCCTACGCCGGTATGGCGAAGTCGCTGATTGATTAATTTTTCCTGTCAGCCAGCTGTCGGTGATCCTGAGCAATGTGGCTGTTATTAGCGTAGACAAGTGGATATGCTGTAATAAGGGGTCCCAAGGTTTGGTTGGATCACAGAATCCCACGACGCGACGACATGTGTTGGATGACGGGTTGAGCTGTTGTAAGGTGAAATGTAACAACCGTGAGCCGCTATATATACGACGATTCAAGATCAATAAGCAATTAAATCCGAGATGGTTTGGTGCTATCCATCATTCAATGTGAGCCGATAGTTTTACCGGCCTCTTCGCAGCGTCAGAGCGCTCGTAGGACCCCTGCGTACGTTCTCTAACTTCCTGCGTGTTTACAATGGTTGCTCTGAACAGCAACTTCGCGAAAGAATATCATATAATGGCGACGATATTGTAGTGGCTTGCGTGGTAAGGTCAGAAAGCATATTACACGCTGACCCATCATTCACTTGCAGCCCAGTCTGGTAACGCATGCTGTTGCGAGGAGTAACACAACGGATGGTCAATCTTTTCAACCGTACTCCAGGAGTGGTAACGTTCGGACAACAACGCGGTGCATGTAACATTGCTAGCTGATATTCGTTATGCACATGTCATTCCCGCCACGTGAGGCTTGTGAGGCTTTTATGCGCATATACTTGACAAGTTTAGATATGCTAGTCCCTTGCTGGGGTGTACTAACTGTCAGACAGGTATGACGAGTCCTGTGGTACAGGGCAAACCTGCCTGTGATGGCTGGGTGCTTGAGAGTACAGTACATGCTCGGGTAATCGAAGCACAGATTTCAAATTAAATGATAAAATAGTAGATGTGGGATCTGGTACTTCAAATGGTGAAAGTTGACGTGAAATATCTCACTAAGAAGAACTAACGTTGGTTCTCACGCAACAAGCGCACTCAGCCATCAGTGCTTGCGCAGTGGAATCTCGACACTATCACAGCATCTATCTACACGTATTACAATTGGCTAGATTATTTAGCACGCATCCATCGGTGTTGCAATCCCCCTTAACGTGAGGCTTAACCGAGTGGCACCTTGCTGCAGTCTCACCCCTGATTGTTGCCAGCTGAATCGAAGCTTCAAGTTCACACCAAACCTTCTGTCCTAGTGTTTTTATGAAACGGGGAGACTGTATACGGGTTGGGTGCTGTGCAATACCTATTGTCACACATTGATTCCCACTGGATTGTGGGGATAGATTGTGGGTGTCTCTTGAAGTGACCGTCAGTGGTATTCCAACACAAGCCAAGCCACAGTCACAAACCAAGTATCCATTTTCAACTGTTTCAGTACTAGTGGGTGCTACGAACAATAATCGTAACCGAAACGTTGGCTTCTCATGGGCATCGACTACAGCTCTAGCTAAACGGCGGATTAACTCGAATATAGCTACTGTGTTTTGATACTGTAAGTAGAGCCAGCTCTTCAGAATATCATTGCGAAGCGTATTACATGATCACACGGAACAGAGGCGCAATGCAATATAGAGTCATTGGGCAATTCTGGCCTCAATCTGAAGGGAATGACGCTAGTCTTGCACTGATCTTCCGCTGCTTGGTTCGGTTCTCCAGCAGCTCTTTCTCCAACTGTCGCTTGACTGCAGAGGGACCTACATCAACGCAATTCGCTCAGAAACGGCGTCGCATACAGCAGGAACACACGCCACAACGCGCGTCAGCATGCGCACAAGTGGACGGAGGACACCATACCAGCAAACGATCTGAGCTTCGCTACCCGCTGGTGCGCCATCGCTTCAACAACAAAACTTCTTCTGCTTCGGACACGCTCCAGCAGCTGTACAACCGGCTGGTGGTCTTTCCTGGCCTCCGTCGCTTTGCAGTGCTTCAGCAATTCATCACTCGTTAGCCCCTGCATCTGTTGTTTGGATATCAAGCGCCAGAATACCACACATTGCAAGCAATTAGTGCTGGTATGTTTTTGGTGCAGGGAAGTACGCACAAGAGGGGGGTTGGTGAAGTCTATACTCGGGGGCTTCACAGGGGGGTAATTCCCATCCTCCAGATTGGGTGGAACCCAGTCAGACAGCAGCGGTTTGCTACTGAGTAACTTTGCACTGGCGCCGACACTGGATCCGCCCCGTGGCATGGCCAGCGGGTTTTCAACTTCAAGCGGCTCGTGGCCTGTCTGCAGCCTCTCAGCCAACTTAGTAGTCGGGACTGAGCTTACAGCACGCTTATTGTTGCGCGGCACTGCAGTCTTCTTCGTAGCTTCTGGAGGAATAATCAGCTTCCAGTCCCGCCGAATCCACTGTGGGGGGTTTGGAATCCGCCACTTCTCTCCGGCCTGTAAAACTCTTGGCCGCAAACGTTCAAAATATAAACTCTCTTGTAAACACACAACAATTTCAGCGATGTAAATGCAATACCTGACCATGGATGCACGTATCAACACAGATATCGTATTAAAGAACCAACAACAACTAATCGATCCCGACAGATAAACATCCACACTGAAGCCTGAGTTAAGTACGCATCCAAATCCCCCACAACCCGGCACACACGTTTTGCTGTGTGGCACACAATAAAGTGAAAAAACCTGCAGAATTCAAGCTCTGGCACCCCTGGACAAGTCCTGAACACACAGGAGCGCCTACAGGCGACCGAAACTCAAGTAAATGCCAGAAATCTGTCTGTGTGCTCAATAACTTGAATCAGACACAGCATGCACCGCCGAGCGTTGGTGGGACAATGCAGTTGTCGCTGCGCTTAAATCGAATTGTGCTGCCTCATGTTCCTGTTGGTGCGTGCTCTGTTCTCAAGACAAGGACGAACATAGTAAATTGAATGTAAAGCAGCATGGAATTACTTGCTGTTACAACACAACATGGCATGGTGTCTTTCCCGATCCTCCTCAAAGCACCATCACGCATGCATGTGAGCAGTGTGTAGGTCTGGCAATGCTCTACAACATGAAAGTTCGCCGCAGTGTCGTCTGAATCTCGAAAATCTACAAATAGGAACCGGCTTAAACCTGAATCAGACCACGGAGAGGCCTGGCCTATTGCTAGGCCCCTGGTAACCACTCACGCAGGTTAATGCCGACCCTTGGTATCTAATCACAAGGAGCTTGCGCTCCTCGCTAAAATATGTGGCCGATGATACAGCCTAAAGATCTGAAAAACCGTTGGAAATTAAGCTTATTGCCCCTAGTCAAGAAGGTAAGCACGGCACCTAATAGAGGTCTGCTGGACAACGCACAACGCGACGGCGAAGCAGCGAATCATGACACATGAACCGCTAGGTTTCCAGCGTAACATTCAAGCTTGTCATCTCAGACGTGGTTAACCACCAACGGAATGCGAGAATTGTTACACTTGCAACATGCTGTTACAATTTTATCCATAAATACTTCATCTCTCAATATAAAGAGAGAATATTTTCGAAAGGGATCTAACGTATGTTGTGAAATATATTGAGATGTCGAGAGTAGACCA
>JAULKQ010007249.1:0-13827 GCA_032356285.1 Smithsoniella earleae | reverse complement strand
CCTGGCCGTGGGTCGGAGTATGTCACCTCCCTTGTGAGTCACGCAGACTCATAAGAGAGCCCTGTG
Source organism: Smithsoniella earleae (assembly GCA_032356285.1). Taxonomy (NCBI): domain Eukaryota; kingdom Viridiplantae; phylum Chlorophyta; class Ulvophyceae; genus Smithsoniella; species Smithsoniella earleae. Next base: position 13,761 of record JAULKQ010007249.1, on the reverse strand, counting down.
CCACAGGGGGTGCACACAGACTCCTGCAGTCTTCTGCTACCTTGTTTAACACACATCTCTTGTACATCTACGCAAGTATTCATATGGTTCCCCTTGTTTGGCGAAAAAAAGATCCCTCCTGCTGTTGTGTGCATTGTTGGGTGAAGCTGTGATTACCAGGAGTTAGAGTAATTGCTGGAGCTCCAGCAAGCAGGGTCACCTGTGGCACCTTGAGAGGAAGTCTCTGGAACCACCACAAGGTACGAATGACCACGAAAATCGTTCCTTGTAGCAAAAGTGTGTGACGGTATTCATAATTCGCTTGTGGACTGTGAATGCTTGTGGATGAATGGTGAGATAGAGGACATAATGGGGTTACACAGACTCCAAAGCCGTCTGCTATCTTCAATCACCCTGGTTATTCCGAGTATCAGCTAATCAGCTTTTTACAGGCGTCCATTTGCACCTCTAGAACCGAACATGTTTGTAAGAGTAGTAAACTTCATGATGTGGCATTGTCTGCCACATCGTGCAGTTTACTATTCTTTCCCGCTCAGAAAAGCCAAGCAAATGTAGGCTCAGGCGTGCATAGATGTTGTTGAAACCATCCCTGAATTTTTCTCTCCCATCCACGCTCTTCCAAAATCAGCACCGGGGTGCAACGAAGGAGTCGAAAGAGACGAACATCAGCCCGAATGGCCCTGCCTATTTTAGCGTCTATGGACAACAAATTATGCAACCCCATGAAAGCTCAACTCAGTACAAATGCAACACTCACATAGCTCATTGAAATCAAAACAAGATCATTGTTTGACGTGCTGTCAGATGCAAGCACAGGTTCTTTTTGAGCACCGCTTCTTCCAGTTCTCTTACAATGTATCAGAGAGAGCCTTTGGTACTGATCTACTATCCAGTAATTACAACTTGCTGAACAGCATCTGCATGTTGTGAAGCTTGCAGATGATCTGGGCTCAAGAGTGATGACCACCTGTGCAGCATAAGTTCACAGTACATGATGCGAAATTGTTGAGTAATACCGAATGGCAAAGCACTTCACGCGCCCCTTTCTGGAGGTGTGGACGCCATGTCAAGAAGCGCAAATCGCTTGCGGGTTTTCACGCGTTCTTTTGTGTGGTCCCTAACGCTCTTACGAGTCGTCGAATCTCCGAACCGCTAGGCGACCCATCTACGTTCGCAAAGCGTCCCCTCCCATGTATACAAAAACAGCTCCATAAGCTGTGTTGTGATATTCAAAATTCTCACCTGCCCTTAGATTACGCCAGACCGACATTAACCTCACCAAAGGCCGGCCATTTATGCGGCTTGTCCAGCAGACTCGCCGATTTGTAAGAATATTTCACGAATCCCTTCACAACACAAGGCTGCCACGTGATAATCGCTAGAATGGGAGTATGGAATCAGGGATTTCGTACTAGGCTTCAGGCTCCAGGTTTTCAATACGGGCATGAATGTGAAAGCTGTGACATGAAAGCTGTCCTAGTATCTGAAGATATGATATTTTCTAGCAAAGTTCAGGAGGTGAAGCGCACTGCTCGAGCAGCTGTAGTGTTCCGGACCACTCTAGTTGTCAGCTTGCCATCGCTCCATGTACCCGCACCTCCTTCTCCGAAACAAAAATTGGAATCCGGATTAAGCTTACGACGAACCATTAGCGCCCCTATATCTCGGCCTCGAGCCTCCACAGGCTTTCCGCGCTCCAGTACAGTTACATGGTGACCAGCGGTTGCCAAACCAAGAGCTGCAAACAAGCCAGCGGGCCCAGCGCCGACAACAATAACACTATCTTTCCCAGAAGAATTAAAGCTGGAACGGTTGTCTGGATGTTGGGGAAGGAGAGATGCGTTCAGTGTACTGAGCAACGAATCCAGCTCAGCTCTGCTTAACCTGGAAAGCAACACCATTTCCCGCGTGGAACTAACATCGAATACCCTCCAGCAATCAAAGGGAGTACTGTTATGACTCCTGCTGCCACCTCATTCTCAGCTCGTGGCACAACAGGAAGTCGCATGATCTCGGTCAGCACTGCTGGTAACACTCCCAGGAACCCGCAACTTGATATGCGATAAAAAGCTAAATGCTGTCGTGGAATACCTTTCAGTTTTATTTGGAACGTGTTTGACCCTAGCTTTAGCCTTCTGTGCGGCCTTGTGATCCACCAGCACCAAGTACGCGAACCTGCCACGCGAAGGTGTGTCCCTATCTTTTCTACTCGAGGAATCATCTTGAGCATCTGCAGGACTGATCAATGCTCACTAGTTATTCAGGTGTTGGCGTAACTAACTAGTTCCACGGCCACTTCATACCGGGCCATAGGTCTGGTGCTAGAAGCAGCGCACCTACTCGGAGCTGATAGCGGGGTTTTCGACAATCAAATGTCTTCCTGAGTATGATTATGCTGTCTGATGGTAGAGTGGAATTTGTTTTTAGCACTCTCGAAACCATCCTGGCCAGAGCTGGAGTCACTGAATAGTCATCCTTGCCAGAATCTGAGTCCACGGGCACCCTTACGTGATAAATTTTCCATGCCACCTGCTTTGGTGCTTGTTGTCAAACCAAGAGGCAGATGTTGACTTGACCCGCGCTCCATACAAGTTTATTTCAATACAGCTTACACGGTATAACACTTCAAACTGATAACTTCAACTTCTCACAATGAGATTCCAAATGACGGTTACTTACTGTTTCCCGAGTACCCAGAGGTTCCGTAGATCCGTGAGAAGACAGCGGGTGCTGCTTGTGTCCATTAGGCTTCCGGGATGGTTCCCTTGAGACTTGAATTCGCGCTGTGCTAGTGCCGCTTTTAGCTCTACGTGACTGATATCTACACTTGCATTTCTCCGACGTCTCGTGCACTATGTTGTTGGGAAGTCGTGAGACCAGAGCAGCAGGCTTCGCAAGTCCACAGAGGCGCATTAAAAACTACGTCCTAGACAAAACTAAAGTAGAAGAGCGTATACAGGGCGAAACTAAAGGTAATTCACCACCGAAGTCTCATGGTCATCATGATTTGTTCGTGCGTGCCAACCTCTGAGAGCCGATGTTCAATTTTTCACTGTAAGGGGGAAGCGGTTGTATTATTTTGTACAAGTAACAAATTTTCACGTCTCCTAGATCGCAATGAACTTGAACTAGCTACCAACCACTATAGTGCACTATCGTGTGAACTTGCATCACCCGTCGTCTCGTCAGAACGACATGGCTTTATTGAGTGATTATCGCGCTTCGCAAGCAGTGAAAGCCACGACCCACGTAACAAGTAAGTCTAGTACTTGAGGATACAGAATGAAGTTTTTGAAAATACAATGACATGTAAGATGTTGTTCCCCCAGTACGCATCCACGCACCCTGAGAGAGCTCAAATGAAGGCTGTTGTAAGATAAAAACGTGCTTAGACACATTGGTTCCGCTTCACAAATTGAACTTTCCTTAGGCTTTTCTGAGAGGGCGTATACTCGTGTACCACATGCTCATTGGCGACATCCTGCCGTACGACCGTATGCAGAACAAGAGTAACGTGTGCACCCAGGGGCGAGGCCAGTGCGATTATTCCCATTCTTCAACTTACACATCCAGTTCTTGGGTTTCTGTTCAGGATTAGACAGGAGCAGAGTGGTTAGACCAGCGAGCTACCGTACTCAAGAAATTATCGGATACGCCGATATTTACCGTGTGGACGGTGCACGCGGCGGCCTCCTGTACTTAGAAAGAAACGCTATACTTGTAGCTTTGGCTCTGAAAGATTCTAGCTCGAGTAAAGCTGTATCCTTCCGCTGGTCCCCATGGTTAGAAACGTTTAATGGCCTGGTTATCTTGTTTAACAATTAATCGGGCCCATTTGTAGTGCATGACAAAATTAATTACCATAACACTGTAGGTACACTCAAGCCAGCGTATACTTGATCAGTGGTAATCTATTCTTGTTCAAGCATGCCGATTCTCGCGCTGATCAAATTCCGTTTCTGCTGACTCCTTCGCTCCAGACAATTAGTGGAAACGTCAACTATGCCATCTTGGGTACACTCGTCAATTTGCTTGCGCTTGGTGCCTTTCTTGGGTTGGCTGGAAGTCGTCGCTTGTGGAAGCCACGCTAGCCCGTCCTATTTCTGGTAGCCCGGGAGGTACCTCCGCTGTCTCATTACGGCTATATATCTCTCAACGAGATTTATTTGCTAGCCGAGCGGTCCTTTTCTCTTTATTGGTTCGCTCCCGCCTTAAACCTCACCCACTCCCGACTTGATGCCCTCACGGCATCATTCAGGGAGCTTGAGCTATGATTTTTTGCATTAATTCGAATTTAAAAGGTCACTCAGGCCTTGGAAGGCCATACGCTGTTCTCCTGCGCCAAGGGGCGAGCCCCAATATCGACAAGCCAGTGAAAGTGCAATGGCACGATGAAAATCCCTCTGCAAACCCTCGCAACCCATGTTGAATATCGACTTTATGATAAACTCATGACATTTGATCAAAAATCCTGAACTTGAATATGGTTAGCGCAGCAACACAATGGTTTGAAGCAGCACTGACTGAAAAAAAAAAGGGCTAGCAACAGGCACGGAACCCGCGGCCGCCTATAAATTAACATGCAAGCTTAAGATCAATGCGACTGATTTTGCGAGATGTGACAGACTTTCTGTCGGGTTTGTCCGATATATGCCCCATCCGATAGCTGTTTGAGTGCCGTAGATTGGTTTCCCTACATACAATCTGGGCCTCGCTCTCTCTAAATAAAATACGAAAGTTATTGCCCAAGTTTCTTAAGCTCGACAAGCGTTTGCTACTTCAGAGATACATGATTGGCGCCTTTCAAGTCTTGGCCAAAAATGCCTTGCTGTGCAAACATGTTCAAAGTCTTGAATTAGACCCGTGTTCAGAAGCAAAATGTGTAAAATGTGAGACCAAAGAGCTGTTATTCTTTGAGTGGCTGTGAACACAGATATCACATGCCAGGAATGCAGTCTGAAATTGTGTTTTGTGAACAAAGCAACCAGTTGAGAGCAAGTTTAAACAATATATCCATGGTTTGGGTGTGCACCTTGCATCAAGACTTCTAACTCGTTATATGTGCATCAACAATCATGTGTGAGTATCAATGTTAATCAACTGTAAACACTCTCATGTTCAGTTTAATGTCATGGTCGGGTTGCTTGGGATGATGCAATTAGCGTTGGGCAGTCGTGCACCACAATTTTACGCTGCCTGAAAGTTGCACTGTTGAGAGTGCGTGCGAGGTCACTCAAGAGTACACTATTTAACTGACAACGTGAGATCTCAGACAATTAAATCCGAAAGGGTTTCGCGCTTTTCCAACATGCACCCGTACTTTAATCGGACGCAAGGCTATTCGGCATACAACCTATTGTAGGAATTAGTCCAGCATTCTCTGATAAGATAAGCTTCTGTGTGATTGCATGCATGGAAGTAAGATTGCTGAGTTCCTCACATACAGGATCTCTGTTGAGCGTATACAAGGCCTATCCACAAGTGTTTCAGCTATTGTTTGAGCTGTCTTGAAGGCGGTTTCATTGTCAATACAGAAGTGAATTCATGTAGAGAATGCTGGGCTGATTCCGACACCCATCACAAGACAACTCTCACGCTGTAATGGAAAATGAGGTGGTCAAAGTGGCTGAGGGGTCGTTTTTGGCGACATACTATTCACGAGGATGCAGTAGTTAGAATATGTGGAGGTAGGATACGCTTACTGCCACAAAATAGTCCACATGAAACACCACCTGTCTGTTGTGCAGTGTAAATGAGAGTGGTTTCGAGGTAATTTCACTAAGTATTTTGGTATAAAGGGGGGGCCTGTCTTGATGGCCACAAAAATTTATACCCGAATGTTGAACGCCTGCTGCATCGTCCCAAGTGCCCCAGCCATGACAGTATATTCAAGAGCACTTTTTTAGTTAACAAGCTTTGAGCCTCAACCATAACCGTTCGTGCACGTATGAGTTACAAGTTCTTCTTGCGCCAAACAGCCCTGGACCCAGGATACAAGCCTGAGGGTTCAAAAAGGTTCACATCTTACTATATGCAGGAAGTTCAAGAAAGGTTGCTCGTTCCCAAGAGACTAGTTTACTGTAGCTACACAGGTATCCCGTATCGGTACCAAGGTGACGCACTTGGGTTTTCTAGCTTTTTGCCCTGCGCGAGCTCTGAATAAGTAAAATTTGTTCAAACGTTATATTAACCTGTCTGAAGTTTGGATCGATTGTGCTCATGAAACGGCGAGGACAGCTGGATGGACATCTGGTTCTCGAGCGCCAGGACCTTGTGACGTCTCTCTGTCCGTGCGTATGTACCAACACCATGCACCCAAAATTGAGCCCAAAGTGGACTTTGATTATGACGTGACTGATACATGAACTGAGGACGGTTGTGGAGCAAACATCGTGACCGAACACATGGTTGTGAGTGGACAGCCTCGCAACCAATGAAAGTAGATGATTAACTCCAACACTGCACGGCAGCAAAAATAATGTTATGCAATCACCTCAATAATGATGTTTCTTATTCTTTATAGGTAATGACACTTGGTGTATTGCGTGTACAAAGAGTGAACATCGTTACTCGATCCCTTGTGGGCGCTTAATGACGCAGATGAAACCAAACATATCACTGTTCATGAGAAAGTGTTCGTAACATATGAAAGAGCGCATTCCTCTCAAGATATTCCATTCTGTTTGCCAAAGCTGCGACGGCACTTGACATGACCAGCTTCCGCCGTGGCGCTCTCATCTGTCCGGGGTGCTCTTCTCATTTGTTCTTGTCGGCAGCTCTCTGTAATATAATATCCTGTGCTCTTTATTTCGTGCGCGTCAACCCACGCTCTGTGAGACTGCAGAGATATGCTACAGCATCTACCTCTTCATGAGAACTCAACAGCGGAGCCTGTCCCCTACCGGGTGGTATATGAAACAGAGGAGAACAAATTTTTCTTGTCTGAAATGATTCCAGGGCTTTGCGAGTTGAAAATATCGTATTCTCGAGTTCTAACGCTGCGCTCACGACTTGAGACTGTGTCAGATAGAGTACTTAAAAGCACATGACAACAAAAACGCAGCGACAGATGACCAGTAATGAACGGTTTGATAAATCTTTCGCCACACTCCATGATAGAGGCGATTGTAAGCGTGTGTGAATGGGCAGGTTTGCGAGCTCGAGTTGCGCCATCGAGCAACGAACAGTGGTTTCTGACAATGCCAACCAACAGTAAGTGTGCTGCAATAAGTGAGCATATTGAAGAGGTAAAAGCCTGTCTGTGCATGAGACACAATACTCCTACCGTATCTGGCTCTTTCTCATACAGGCGAATTATCGTACAGAACATGACGGAATGACTGTAGGATGTGTCGCGATACTAGTCGTACAGGTGGAAACAAAAGTAACTTAATTCTTGCTTGTCCATGTTCATTTCTATGCGCCCGCGGATGCCGTGCTTGTTGCTAGCTCAGAGATTCTGTCTTCATTGGTATTTTAGCACTTGTTGAACCTGCTTGTCTGTTGTATATGGTGTGTGATATCAAGTAATAAGTGCTGATTAGCCATACATTGTAAAAAAGGTAGCTTTGCGACACGAGTTACGAGTTTTTGCCACAAGATTTACATCGTGTCGGTGCTCTTGTGTTGGCATGTTGGCATTACAGCTCCCCAAATCGTATCGCCAATCAGCATATGATATGCCGAGGCTCTATTGGGTGTACAAAGCTGAATTTGCGCTACTAAACATCTGTCAGTGTAAAGCGGGAGAGACTTGGAAAAGACGAGTAGCGTGAGCAGGCACTGGTCATGAAACAAGTAAACAAGGACAAATGGGCCACTCGAACTGTAAAGATAAGTCAAGATAATTTCGAAGGATTCAAGCGGCAGAAGGAGCCGCTGTACAATTTCCTAGCAGAATTAAATCACCAGCACAAACAATAAATAGACGCACAGCTCAGCGAGAGTTCAGGGCAAGAAAAAACCAAAGAGTAGTGTACAAAAAAACCTTGATACGATTATAATGTACCCAGGGGACAGGGCGAGACGTACGTGCAATCTGACGGGCGTGTGAACTAGCGTGCTAGAACAAGAAGAATTCGTCACCAAGACTGTATACGTGGACTTGAAAGCTCACACAGTCTTAAATTCTTTAGTGTTACAAGTTATATCAAACCTAGCGCGAAAAAGCGTAAAATCAGCGATTAAAACGATAATGTACCTCTGTACGATAGTTGAACCTCCGGAAATCCGATTCAAGTCACCACTTCGAGCACAGAGCTTCATTCAGGCCAAAACTTTCAATAGAGGAAACTTATATAACAATCTTTGTGTCAACACACTTTGAATTGCTCGCGTATGATGTTGGCACGTTGAAGTTTGGCTTGCACGATAATTGACTGCATACGGTAGATATGCGACATCTCGGTCAACGCCACGGTTTCCCGGTTCATTACATTGAAGACAATAACGGTGGACATCGGAATGAATTGAAGGTTTTTATTGACTGCAGGCTTGTATTGCAAGTAGATTTTGTTCCTCCCTGTGATTGAAATTCACGTGCATCTATCGAGCTCTGAAGGAAACTTATCAGCTGTAAGACCGAAATACGCCGTACGAAATCAGAATAGTGCGTGCCACTCTAGCGTAGAAGACGACATTATCAGGGGCGATGTTGTGACTGCATGACTTGTACCTCGACAATTTGCAGCTGCCTTACACACATCCAAACTCATAGGTGCGTGAATACGGAAGATTATGTGTATGAAGGTCCTACTAACTGTACATGGAGGACTTCAGAGATGTGAAAGAATACGGTACCAAGTACATGCTTCATCGTCGCAGTACAGCTTTCGTTTTTGAACGTGTAAGAGTGCCGTACAGCCGATACAACGAACAATGAGACAAAAATGACTAAGAAGCACAATCCTTCCTTTACCACTCGTTTGCAAGTGAAATCCGCCCCAAGAACGTAGTTTGATAGTTCAAAGAATGGGTACACCAAACTTCAAAGACGTGAAGTCACAAGCGCTTTAGATGCGGCCTAAATGAATTGGGGGCAGGCATAGAGCCATACGTGAATCGGTAGAAGCGCAAATACACCAACTTTACGCCTCTCTCTGTAAATTTCTCTCAATGTGGCTATTGTATATTGGACATTAGAAAAAACCACCGAGCGATGAACTAAGCCATTAGACATATATTCTTGTCATGCATTAATATCACACATGTCATATCGCAACACATCATCCGACTCGTGGATACAACGGATCACAGCAGTAAGTATGCGTGAAAGACGACAATTATAGCGGCGATAAAAAATTCTCCCTGCTGCACGTGGATCTCTATGGCCTCATGTGGCTCTCCTTGGTATGGCGTATGTCCCAGTTGGATACGCTCAGCACATTACCAGTTTTCTGCTGAACGCATTCACATGATGGGTTATGTCAAGTAATGAATGTTCTGATTGGCGTCTCTGACCACAACGAGGACCCGAATACTTCCGTCTGTAGTCCCTGGTATTGCCGCGTCCTCCGGGGTAGTCCTTGTGCACTTGCTCCGCAGTTTGGCTGAGTGACAGCACTACCAGGAGTTGTAAGCAGTACATTTCGAATCATGATCCGTTATAACAAGAGATGGTGGGGGCTGGGGGTTATGTTCCGCATGTACGGGTCAGCGTTCCCTAGAGCGTTGCCGTTCTCTTTACTCTCAAGTGGACTAACAATCTTCCTCTTCCTCACCTCAAATAAGAAGCTGGACGAGCATTTCATTCACCCTTACCCGTTTCAAACCTTTGCTTTTATCGTTGGATTTATGGTCGTCTTCAGGTAATGTGCCCTTGATTTACATTTTCTCCGATTCTGCTTGATTGCCAAGCTCTTCCACTATCACCTCATCATCAAGTTATGTTTGTCGAGTACCGTGTGTTTCCATGGCTGTGTTATGCAAAATTATGCGATACTAACGCGGGTGTATGTTCACTAGTGATTTCACGATACTGCTCTTCCGCTGAAAGAAGGAAATTAACTGTATAATCATAATCCTTCATTATAGTCCTTCAAGATGTTGTCACTTCGTTAGAAGAAGTATACTCTATTTCTTGCATCGTATCGTCATGGTTCAAAATTCGAACGTCAACAGTTGTCCAGCAGTTCTCATGCTCCATGGCTCGTCGCCAATGCTATCTGAGAAGATGACAGTGTCCTGCCTGAAGAGTGTCTGTTCTTTAATCGCGACACTGATCAATGTCTACATGTACCAGACATGCCCTGACAGCAACTTTGTCAGATATACGAGCAACAGCTGATAGATATCTGAGAGCAGTTAACTAACATCTGCTGCCATTAAATGGACCAGATTGAAAAGTAACACGCATCATTCGTGTACCTCTGCATTATTTCGGTACAGTTGCTTTCAGTGCTCGTTTGAACCTACTCCAGCGAACCAACCACAAGTTTTCATCGCACGTTGATGGATAAAGCTCATCAATTTATGCAGTATGTAATATCTTCGTGCTATATGCGCTACATGTGCGAATTACGCGGGTAACGGAAATCATTTCCGTCGTCCTCTTCGCTACTGCAAGTACCTTTGCAATCACGAGCTTGCGGGGAGCCGGAAACATTTAAACAGTATAATTGTTAGTTTTGTCTATCTTTCCAGTGCACTAGACACAGTCACCGAAAGTGCTGTGTCACTGTCTTGCTTAGTCCAGTTTACCTCATACTGTAGTAGCGCTGCAGCGCTGTGCTCCAAGTTCGAGTCGCAGAAGCCTAATGGTGTTTATTTCTCGGATTATAAAGCTGGATATCGAGATCAGGTTCTAAGCATCCGGTTCGATGGACACTACTCCCCGCGCAAGGTGACATGGTTTAGAACCCTGAAGTCGCTTCTTGAGTACCAAGCGTTCCTCATACCAACAGCAGATGTTGGTGTTCTTGAAGTTTTGTAGCAGGTACTCAATTATATTGTGGTAGTGTAAAGCTGTGCTGATGCAACTCGCGGATTCACGTAGAGCCTTGTTTTCGATCATCTTGACCCAGATATCCAGATCAAGGACTGCTTGAAGTGTTTCCATTTTGCAAGGGATGCACTTGTTTCCGAGCTTTCAATTGTACAGCTCTCCAATTGGAATAGATGGAGGCAATATTGTTTATCCCATCCGCAGGAAATCAGTTGCACCGTTCACCCAGAAACTATCCATCTGTAGTGGCAGGTGCAACAGGTTGGCGAACCTCGGTAGCGACTGCTCCGCGACCCGGAGTATTACTTTTCAATAAGTTAACGCCATTTGTATGTCTCAATGGAAAAGTACATAACCTAAATATCATTCATTTAACATATAATTGTAAGCAGTGCCTGCGCAGGTCGAACTTAAGCTACGGGAGATACTGGGAAGGTCGCAGCCATTTGACCACTTTGACGTCGAAGCTTTCCGATGCAGTAGAAATGACGATCAACTTTGACAGGACCACTGTACCATCAAAGAACCCTTCAGAGCAGCAGATCCGAGAGCACGAGTGGTTCAGAGACACTCTCGTTCATCTGGTGAGTTTGCTTCATGCAGTCTGCTTGATGACGCTGCGAGTCGACTTCAACATGGAGAACATCGAGGTACGTTACGAAAGCATATATCCTTCTTCTCTACCTCTTCTTCTAAAGCTTGTCCTTACCGTCAAGTCAGGGGTTCTAGTTTCTAGGCTCGTCGGCGACATCAGTACAGGGGACAAAGGGTCTATGCAACAACGCGTGTTTTCACGCAAATGTGAAAGACGCGCGTTCTGAAAACCTGACTGGGCTAGACGCATATTTACATATCTTGAACACTCTTAATGGAGGTATCAATAGGAGCGTTTAAGTGGACACCAGAGACCTGTTCTGACTTCGCGAGTTTTCATCACGAGGGGTTGCTGCTTAGCAGGTTTAACGCACAACCAATCTGCCTTTCACGTATCAACATCACTAGTCATTTGCATCATATAGTACACTGATATCTTGGTTGCACTCGGAAGCTCCACAATCGGTGTCCTGCTGCAACATTCGAGTTCGAAGGGCTATCATTGCATAGACACGCCTGATCGCGCATATCTGAGCCAAGTCCATGCAATAAATTATACCCGGAACAAATTTTCGATTCTGAGTGTTCTTATTGTTGTTGAGACTTCTATTGTTCGATTCTGTCACATCCAGCGTACAGCTGGCCCGTGTTTAGGCACTCTTTGGCTGCCTTACTGGTGAGGTGTTCAGGCATGCGTGCTTCCTTCTCGGCACGCAGTCTATTTTGAAGCGAAGGAGTGTTTGCACTGATTGTAATTACTAGGGGTCTCCAACGGGCATTTTTGTTGCCATGTTCGCTGTGAACTGACGCTGTTGCTCTGAACGACCTGCGCTTCGAAGCAGACAGTCGAAGTGTCAGTGCTTTAGGCATGGTTGACAAGAAATATAACTTGCTTTATTGATTACGGTATTCTAACGCGAGGAGATACGTACGCCTGGCCTTGGCCTGTGCCTGGGCAAGGTGTGAGCCACGCCGTCCTCGTTAACCATGGCCCTAGTTCAGCCATCCGCTGGTCTATGTACTGCTGAACAAGCAATCTACGTATGTATCTGATACCTTTTATTGATTTCCATTCGGCGTGACTCAGCCATTCACTTCTATCCGAGGAAGCACCAACTCCCGCAAGAGCTTATGAAAGTCCAATCAGTTAGTGCCAGATTAACTTATTTAAGAAATTGCACTTCTTGGGAAGAAGCGTTTTTCTTTTTATATGTGAAGTAACTGCGTGCTTCACGAATGGGGTTGCTCCCGCAGAACCAATTTCGGCCATTCTCGATATCCAAGCTGTCCGAGCTGAAATTTAGCTCAAGCCCAGCCACGACTCCGGACCTGGACTAGGCAGGTAAAATTCGACCTCAAACGAAGTAGCACCTTTGCAGATGACGCTTTTCAGATCTGTATGCAACACACTATCCGGCTCACACGAATATCGTCCGAACAGGACCCCCGTTGCTTGTAAGGCACGGCTTAAGGTACTACGTGATAAATCAATATTTGATACACAGTAGAAAAGAGCTTACTACCTGCTCTACATGCCACTGTATCTCCCTTGGACCTGTGACTGAGCTGCAGTATCGACAAGCCATTGCAAAGGCAGCACTGTGCTGCTGTTTGCCTGTTATCTTGGCATAACTTGGCGAACCAATAGCAAGTCACATCATAGGCGCTCTCTGAACTGTTTTATTAAGGATCAAACTCGGAAGTGGCCACCAGATAACCCCTAGATAGAAGAAGACAAGCAGTCGGTGCACACCTCTGTGCACAACTCCCTTACGAGGGAGCCGGCTCATCTGAGATCTATGCATCTGCCCTCGATATCTCGTCAAGTTCCTATTGGTTTCGTGAATACGCCAGAATTCGTGTTGATCCTTGTTTGATAAGCAGATGTTGCTGCATCTTCTTGTTGCCTCAGCATTCGGACTGAGCGTCAAGTATGTGCACAGTCACTCGAAATGAACACCGATGCATCGTAGTTGGTGCGTTGCATTCTAAGTCACAGCAAGCAAACAGGTGTTGAACAGGCGAGTGTGAGTTTGTTCGGACTGTAGGCTTCCATCACGTTCAGTCCTGAACGTGATGAGTACATTGTTACGTCCTGTGCACTAATACCTTCAAGGACAAGCACAAGTGTATTCGAACAACGGTAGATAAGTGTACAGATAGATAGTAAGATAAATATCGAGGGCAGATCTTCGTGATCTGCATGAGTGGCCACCAGGGGGCCT
>JAULKQ010007238.1:0-13830 GCA_032356285.1 Smithsoniella earleae | reverse complement strand
TTAACAAGTGGTAAGTGAACCCAAGGCATTCAGGGACACAAGATTTACCCTCATTACCTCTGTGGCATCCCATTACATTGGAGCTGACGTATACCTGACCCATGGCCCGGCCTAGCCGGTTGTCTAGGCCGCTGTTAAGAACAAGGATTGTAACACACTATCAACCGCAATACCCCCCCCCGCACCACTGACGACATGAAAAGCAGCGAAAACGTCCTATTATCGAATAAATTGGGTGTGTTCTTGTTGTCACAGAGATCAAGCGTCCTTCCTGTTTCCCTAAGTGTGAAATCAATGCGCTTTCACCCACGTGTGCTCCAAAAATTGCCCCAGTCACAGCCTTTTTCCTTGCCGTGATTGCCAAAAGCCCGGCTGTCAGTTGCCGATTTACTATCATATGGTGAACGAACACAGGATAGTGGGCAGGTGGGACAAGCACCTGCCAGAATAGCTCGAAGATTGGCCTGGGAGGGGCAATGTCTTGTTCATCCCCTGAGTCGATTTCTATGATGCCTGAAAGGCTGCCTTGGTTCTGTGTGAACGCTTGAGTTGCCTGTGTATGAGCCTGTGTGCCCACCCCCGTGTCTTTGTGCGCCTGCTGGATGAATTGGTTGACATCTTGGGGCACAGTCTCGTGGTCATCCTTGTATGGGAAGTACCTAGTAGCCCCGTCAGGAAAATGAGAATCGCACAGACAAAACTGCTAGCCAACATGGTTCTGGATACTTGTTAATTCGCTCCTAGCTGTACGCAGTTTCGAAAGGTGCTTCTGAGCAACAAATAACTCTAGCAAAGCACCCAGCCAGCTGGTGTGATGCCTGAATTTACTGTGGGTGGACTGCGCCTGTGACTCAGCAAAATTGCCATCACAGCTTGGGAGCCGTACCACAACACCCCTTCAACAGGGCCTTTGCCTCGTGCCTCAAGCGTGAATGTGAAGCTCCGCTCGCTGCTAGAGAGATATCGGCTCTCTAGATCGTCCTCAACATCGCACAGGTTTGTGGACCAAACCACTGAATCATCTGTGCACAGCTGCACCGTGATCTCAGGCATAATGTGGAGATCCCTTCCAGGAGATCCCGAGCATCCCCCCTGTGTGGTCTGCTCACAATTCCCTTGCCGCATGTTCTCTGAACCCCCTGCACACTCTCTGACAAAGATATTTCAGCTTCTTTAGGTATTTCGTACTCAGGGAAGACAAACTTCAGGGAGGAGCTCCACATGTGACTAGAACTCGGATATTTTGTGGTGAGGATTCAATATTCACTGTTTGATTGTTGACTATTGTGCTTCTAGCTCCCTGTAGGCTGTGTCATGCTCGCGAGGCTCACCTGTTACCTTTCTGCCATCTGGGCCGTGCAAATAGTAGTGATACATGTGCGCCAGCTGGCGGCAAACGTCAGCTCCTTCGTCCTGCTGTAGCAGCGTGAGTATGTCGGCTTTCAGGTTGGAAACAGTGACCCGTGTGAACGTTTCGCAAGGGGCGTCGTCAGGTCCTGACGGCGAGACTTCCTCGTTGATCCATTTGTGAAATATCTGGGGTAATCCTGTGTCTGTTTGTTGTCCTGGCATGCGCTTGAGGATTTTCTCTTTGTACACCTGCGTTTCCTCGGGTACTGTTAATTAGTGAACGGGTTGCGAACGAGTGCTATTCGCGATGACTGGCATTAACGAGGACTGAGAGGCCTGATGGTCCAGAATTGCTCTTGGTGTTTAGCTATGATGGTGAATGATTGAGGTGCGTGTGAAATGGGTTCTCATCCACGCAAATAAGGAGTCGGTAAGGGTGGAATAGCAGGAGCATACCATGTCTGGAGAGATACGGTACCGTTCCTCCAGCGAATCGGCGCTGATTTCCATTTCGTGCACAAGCACATTGTCGGCTGACTTGCTGGATACCTTGATACACCTTCCCATAAAGAATGCAGCATTCTTGGATCCTACGCCAAAGTAGCTTAAATCGCTGTTCAGTTGCTTCGACAATGACGTGCTCTTTTCACCCCGTGAATACACTCGCTCCTCGGGCTGAATTCCGCGATCCTCCATTGTCAAGTTCATGACCGCCCACTGGTTGAGTTGATTCATGTCCATCCCGGAGCCATTATCCCATACGCTAACGAACCCTGCCTTGGATTGTGTAGAAGATTTTGACAGAAGAACTAAGGAAACTACTATTTTTCGGGACTCTTTGGTTGCAGTGGCCCTTAGCGAGTTGTCAATGAGCTCCGCAAGAGCATATGGGAACGGATGCTGACTCCCGGCTGCAAAATATTCCCACTCGCCTGCCATTGTCATCGTTTTGGGGTGAGGAATAAAGGAAACTTCTGCTTCAGCCTTGATATTCGGATTAGGAACGAAACGCGGCTGCCAATACACCGTCTGGTCATGAGCATTACTGCTACACCATTCTGTGAATCGCTGTAAACTAGATTCGCTGTCGATTATCAACCCGTTTGAGGCTATGAGCACATAGCTCTCCTGCAAGACCTTGTTCCTTCCTTCGAGTGTAAAATGCAAATGCTATGTGCCAGCGCTTCGGACTAATAATGTACGGGGCCTTATACTGTGGTAACAGCAAACATGAGCAACATACAACATATTCAAAAGTAAATATCTACGTTTTTAGTGATAGAATTTCTGCTGGTCGCAGTATTGCATCGGCTCACCTGGGATGTGCACTGTACCGAGTTTCGCAATTGTGCCAGCACTTCGTCAAACTGTGCGTTAGATGTACGAAACATGAAACGCCACTCTCCTTGGCAGTATGCCTTGGCAGTGATCTCCTTCCTGCCGGGCATTGGTGTTGTTTCTTGGTGTACGATTCAAACTCGCTGAAGCCACGCCATACAGACAGCTGGGTGGCAGCAATCAAAACGAGTCGCAATGACGTTTGCTCACGTTCAAAACATTTAGAATACAAGAAGGTTCTGCAGTTCGGTTTGAATCGCGCACTAACCACACCAGCACACAACGTTGTTACTCTAGCTTTGAATTTACAGTACAGAACCAAGTGCAAAAGAAGAGTAGAACTCCTTCGACGTACAAAAATTAACCGCCTAAAGTTGGGAAAGCTACTATACCTCTTTGAGCCCCATTCAAGCCTATTCACAGCGAATAGGCCACAAAATGGTTCGCACCTTGTCTACACGATAGAAGAATGTTAGAGCTAGTGGCCTCAGGGGTTCTGGAAGCAATAAATGCATGTTTCGTTGGCTCTGGTTAAGTGGCAACAAGTACCTACCATGAGTAGTGAATCAAGTTGAAACTACTTTTCCGGGGTAGTGTATTTTCAATTTTCAAGGTCGGCCTGTGAGATTTGAGCCAGGAAAGCAGCACTGCAGCAAACAAGCACAAGCTGATTCATCCCGGGTCGAACGTATCGCTTAGGACGATACAAGTGTGTAATTGATGTTATTTGCAACACGTCTGGCTTCAAAGGTTCAACTTGATCCAAATCTACGTCCTGTGAGCTGTGAGCTGCCCCTCGATCTGTATTGTGTAACGGAAAACGATCGATCCTTGCACTCTGGAGCAGAAGATCAGATCTTTGAAGAAATTATTTATTCTAGTCGCTGCAAAGAGGTTCCCATAATTTGCGGGGCGTGACGAACACACAGTCCATGCCGAACGATAGGAATCGCAGCGTGCCTCCTGTGAGCACGCCAAGAAGACACCTCCGCATGCTCTCTGAGCCCAACTTGAACAAGAATACCAACTGGCTCAATTCTAAGGGTACTTGGGCATGGTACTTCGGCCTTATACTTACTACATGGACGGTAATATCTGCGTTTGTTGATCCCGGACTGGCTTGGACGTACGTACATCTGTTGCACGGAGGCATAACATATTATTGCCTTCACTGGATGAAAGGATCTCCTATCCAAGAAGACCAAGGTGTATATGATCATCTGACGTTCTGGGAGCAGCTGGACAACGAGCAGTACTCTACCGCTACACGGAAGATGTTCGCTGTTACTCCAGTAGTACTCTTCTTTCTGGCGTCTCACTCATCTGAGTATCACAGACAACCGCTCTTACTGAATCTTATAGCTGTATCTGTGCTTCTGATAGCCAAGTTTCCTCAGATGCACACAGTCCGAATATTGGGTATCAACAAGTATTGAGTAGTTTGCTACTACTCTTAGGTGCTCTTGAAGGCGTCATTGTACCTAATACTTTGATCCTCTTTGCTTAGTTGTTACTGTGGCAAGAAGTGGATATCTGCCATTAGAATTCCTTGGTTGTCCTTTTGAACAAAGTCAGGAGAGAGAGCACTTTGTTGGACTCCTTGTGATGCAGTCACCGCAAGAGGGTAGGTGTCTAGTTTTTGACACGTTTCATGGCATGTTCGCTGCTTGGTACAGCCAGATTTTTTTTTTCAGGCAACGAATGTAACACGAGTGTAATCTGGGCCTTTTTTTCTCTTGCAATCCTATCTACTGCTCTTTGATCACGGCATGAGTGTGAGCGCTTTGCATGCTTCAGCATTCGCACAACAGTGTGTGCAACGGGTAGGAACATGCCAACAAGAGCTTCTTCTTGACTGGTGCCCTCTGGCATGAAAGATTCACACATAAGAAACTGATGCAATTTCTTGTAACATTAACCGTGTCCTGATTCTTAGTGTTTAACTTGTGTGACCCGTGCATGCTATCACATAGGTGGAGGAACGCTACGAGTAAAATTTCTTCCAAAGAGCAATCAACTTTATGGTCGCATTCTATTCTATCTTTGAGCCTTCTCCTGTCCATGTTCTGGTATCGTACCCCGACAATGTGGGATACGGATATCAAATTTTCTGTCAAACTATTTCCACACAAAGATGTCTCCGGCACGAAAATTTCTTAATCGATCAACCACAACCCCTTCATGGAGCTCCAGCCGCATACACGCTGCCATCAAGAGCACGAATTCACTTTGTTTAAGGTGGAGGACGCATATACATGAGAACTTTAGGGATCTTTAACACCTTACTATCTCACGAACTCAATCTCTTCAAGCTTTTAAAAATCTGTACAACGTACCTGCCAGGAATAATTCGCTGGGGCGACATTGGCAGTATAGACAGCATCGAGGCTGAAATAAATAAGAGCAGGTACATCCCCTTTTTCATCTTGTGCAAGTCTAACCCCGAACTCGTGAGTGTGGTCCAGAAGCCAACTTGGACCTCTTCACGTCTAATTTCTTCTCCACATGCTCTCACATACTCCAGGTGCAACAGTAGCCACGCTCGAATTTAGTCAATTCAAAGTAGACGATCTTGGGTTGTTAGCCACAATTCATCAGAACAACACCAACAAGCAAGGGAATCCTATGCCTCAAAGTGCACATATTTCTTTCCACAAAAACTGTTTTATTTTGCTCCCATTGCTTGAGTGGAGTTCTCGCCTGATGAATGTTTCAAGCATACTCGATCACACTATTACTTCTCCACTCAGGAAAAGAGTTCAATGTGCAATGGAATGCTTAACTACCTCCTGAATAGAAGTGCCTCTTACAGCTACAAAGACCAAGAGATGACCCTCATGTTGATGATACTGCATTGTCATTTTTCGATTGTCTTGTATATTTGCAGTCTTTTCAGACTTATCCTTCATGTAAATACTTCCAAGACTACACTACCTTGAAGCTAAGAATAGCTGTGCAATTCAGCTTGACAAGCCTGAGTCACTTGGAGGATATACAAGTAGTCTTCATTCTGTAGTCTTCACTCTCGTATCTTATGATTAGAAAGATACAATACCAGAGCCACATGTTCTTTACTGCAACTAACTGTATCTTTTAGAATGTAGACTAATTCTGCCACACTTCTTTGACTGTGTCTCAGAATGCAACTGTAGTTTGAAATGTACTGGGTTCATGTACAGCATGTTTCAATGGATTTCTTTCAACATTGAGCCACAATACAGTGCAATTTTATACAACTTGATCAGATGTTACACAAAGGGCTATCCTGAAGCCAAAGGATTGTCCAATCTTCAAGCACAGAACTAAGCAGCAACAGTGCTCCCATTTTCGCTTTGCCGTTATCCTTCCAAACTTTTGCAGAAATCTACGTTGGAAGATTTCATGCGTACACAAGATCTGTATACTTTCCTGATCATACTCGAGCCAGTTTCACTACTTGTTTTAGAGATCAGTTCCAGAGTTATTCAACATTGGGTGACCACAGAGGCTGTGATGTTATGTCTACATTGTGCATAAAGATAAGATGAAGAATCAATGGTCACTCGCACACTGTGGGAATTGCTGACTTGCCACACTCTGAATGTTTGTGCCTCAAGCAAAGGCTGCATTAACCCTGCTTACTGGGTTCGATATCAAGGAATATGTCTCTTGGTTACCCATGGATAGATACTCGCCGGCTTCTAACTTTCGTTTATGATTTAGGATCCGGTTGGTAGCCATAGTGTATCACCAACGTGTTCAAGCTTGTTAATAACGCTTGTCAAAGACCCTTTTCTACTCCACAATGGTCAACCGATATTCGAGCATTGGCGAAATAGAGTAATTTAAAAGTTAGCTAAGGACAGTTGGGTTTCTTTGTCGAAATTATAGCTGCATCAGCTTATCGTGTGTTCGAGGTCTTGTAACCTGCGCGCTGAATCACGTTATAAAGCACGGCTGCATAAATCAAGCAATGAATAGAGCAATTGCGTCTATACGTTACAGTGAGACAATGTTCTCAACTTCGAGGAAAGTGCTGATACATAGCAGCACTGACATAAGCTATTCATCGCGACAGTCTAATGTCAGGAGACGAGAGTCAGAAGACTTTGTGAAAGAGTCCTTAATCTGCGCCCT
The DNA here is from genome assembly GCA_032356285.1 of Smithsoniella earleae. Taxonomy (NCBI): domain Eukaryota; kingdom Viridiplantae; phylum Chlorophyta; class Ulvophyceae; genus Smithsoniella; species Smithsoniella earleae. The sequence goes on along the minus strand of JAULKQ010007238.1, from coordinate 7,026 downwards.
GTTACTCGCTGCCATCGAGAATCACATCCCTAGAACACAGCAAGGCTCACGCGGTAATGCGTTGTCTTGTTGACCTCTTCATCAGCGAAGAGTCTTACTCGACCAACCTCTAAGATACGCCAAGGTAGATGCTCAATTTGTGAAAACAAAATCCATGAATGAAACGGGGAAAGACAAATATGTAGGTTGTCTGTCAGCTGTATTATATACTCAGGGCACTGCTCTCAGCTTTTGACTGCGCTTCATCTCATGAAAGTTAAGCAAATGCTGTCATTATACCGGAACACGAGCACTTGACTTAACACAGGGAACCACGTATGTTCACATTGTTATTCTTCATTCGCAATAAGTGGAGCACCTGCAATGGGATGTCTACGGTTGAATAACGACTCTACAGTAACGCGTTACTACTATCTTCCCCTGCTAGATACGGTTGTACGCATTATTTTGCGCTTCCCAGGAACTGCATCCAAACTTTTTGTAGGTAGCTGCTAGAGAGCGATCTTAATTTATCTACTTCCAGGCGCCATCATTCGTCATCATTCGTCATTAGGTGCGATTTAAACGGGGTAAACGAAATAGACCGAAAACACCTCTTTACAGGTTATCATTATCTCATTATTCCCTTGTGGATTCCCTGAAATATTGTAACTATATAAGATAGGTTTATAGCACGCTTGATTCTGGGGAATGCGGTCCCAGAGACGAACAAACAATCTTCACTTTCGCGTGAAAGCGCAATTTTACCCTTCCAGCATTCCCAAAGGTGGCAAGCCCTTCTGAACGAACTGAGCGAGAGGGCTCCGCTAAACGCCGAAGTAACTCTATAATGAGTGTGCGGCTTTCCAACTGGGGTTTGAAGATATTTACTGCTCTTGAGTCTTCTCAGATGAAGAGTTCTTGTTTTGCAAACTGAAGAGGTTTCTGGCATCAATCACAACCAATCGCAATAAGAGAATCATCATCCACTCTTTGACGAAATCCGTGAAGGAGCGCCCACGCCCCTAACGATGTAAATACATCAATAATCTCACCGATTTCAATCCAGACCGTGATATTTTGGGTAGAACTGATGGTCAGGAGAACTCTGTACTCGTTTCCTGAGCAAATCAACTCACATTGCACCAACGGGGCTGAATTAGCAAGTATTCTACAAGTGAAACCCTCTCTTCAGCAGCGTTCTTGTACCCAACATCGTGCATCCACCGTGATCAAGTGTCTCTGCACGAGGTAGTAGTGGTCAAACAAAAACTTCAAGATATGTGCGCTGCGTCAACGTACAAAAGTTGAAGTATACGCATTGATTGATGACCATGATATATCTCTTGCCTCCGTTGAAAATGTGCATTCAATAAATGTACCCGATGAAGAAACACGCTTCAATCATTCTTGGGTAGTAATATGAACCGTCAAAATGCTCCGGTTGTGAAATGAAAAGCTGCTATCAATCATAACCAGCCTGAGATGGTGTTTAAAAGAAACGCTGTAACGTTTCAAGGGGAGGACTGATGGGCGGAGACAAATCAGCAATCCGATCCTGGCAGTGGAGGCTATGGCTGTGGAGACTAGTACTGTCTCATCGCCCACCTAAACGTGGTGGACACGCATTAAACGGCGGATTCACTACACTGCAGCAAGCAAAGCCGCTCAACAATTGCCATTGTATGCACACGGTGTTAAATCCTTACAAATAATATACGAATCCGAGGTTCATGCTTCGCGGATAGTGATGACGCGATTCGTTTTCTCCGCGTTGTCAATTGCGGGCATGCCAACAATCATGCGAATGAGCTTGGTCATTGCTGACTTGAACAGAACCAGAGGCACTGGGGAAGTCTCCGCAATTGCCATTGTAGCACGTTGAATATTGGACGCTAAGACCCTTAATCGGACACTAGATGGAGACCACACATTGTATAATGCCCGAAAGCTACGAGGCACGCCTCAAAGATTGTACTTTGGTCCATCTCAACAAGTCAAGCTGGTACTTCAACTCAGATATTGCAGCTGTATTGCTTTGTTTCTGTGCATGACCGTTCTATAGCACAAGTTAATCGGAGCTGAACGTGCTCATGGATAGGAATCAACAGCTACTAGTACTGAACCCCCCACCTTCCCTGTGGAGAAGCCCTTTTCGAACGCTATATCTATTCACAAAGTACCTTTCTAACGTCATATACACAACTTTCAAACGTGTGGCCAGGCATACATTTACAAAGTTTATTCTTTACCCCACACTCGGCTGTTATGTTGTCTCGAAAGCCTTGGGAATATTTCCAAGTTTTGTTCAAGAGGCCGAGGTACGCACAGAATACCCATACTGGATGTTGTGCGGCTTTTCTTTTGCAATTAGTGTGGTTTGCATTTTGGAACCGACTGTCTTCGAACAGTGATTTCGTCCAGCTCATTTTCTTAGCTCAGAGCTTTCTGCAGTATAGTAAGTTGCCGCATCACCTTGTGACTCGAATATGCAGATGTATTTCTTGTACATAACGTGGTGGGTCATCCTTGGGGCACTTTCTTCTATTGGTCTTGGCTCCGGGCTGCACTCTGGTCTACTATTTCTGTTCCCCCACGTTTTCAAAGTTTGCATCGCCATTGAGTCATGCGGGCATACTTCTTTCGATATCAGGGAAGATGTATGGCTTAAGGCGAACAAGCTTCACTGTATACCACATGAGAAGGCAGCGGATGGCTCACTACTGATACGCAGCAACACTGGAGACATAGACATAAGTAGTGTTGAGATATTCTGTAAAATTATTTACACGGCGATGCTATGGGGAATGGGGACAGCCATAGGAGAGGTGCCACCGTACTTGTTTGCGTACATGATGCAAAATGATGCTGCAACATCGGAGCAAGCAGAAGCCGAGGAGTCAACTCCTGGTACAAGAACGAGCTCCTCTGAGAAGCATCAGAGCACAGTCCCGTCGGGTTCGGCAACAGATGACGAGCAGAGTCGACAATCGGACGGTGCAAGCGATAGAGCCGCTGTTGCAGAGCAGCAGCGAGATTCACTGAGACATGTGAATACTGCAGCAAAGAGTAGCTCAATGATAACGTCCCTGGAAAGATGGCTGTCAGCCGCAATCAACAAACACGGTTTCGTGATGGTGCTCTCTTTAGCAAGCTTCCCAAACCCACTCTTCGACATGTGCGGCTTGGCATGCGGGCGCTGTAAGATGAGATTTCGGACTTTTTTCTCAGCCACCATTCTCGGGAAGGGAGTCATCAAAATCTGCATCCAAATGGTTTTTCTCGTTAGCTTGTTCCAGCACAGAACCCGAGAGCTCATTCTTGAATACATCACCAACACACTCCCGGACCCCGTACCACTCATAGCTCCGGACATACCTCTTGGAATGGCAATATCCAACTCCATACACTCTAGCATACAGCAATTCAGGGTGCGAACCGCTGCCTGAAACACCTCGAGCTTGCACCCTGTAAAGCTGATGGTTCTTTCCCATGCGTAACAAGGAGTACTTATGCGCATTTCCAGGCCCATGGTAACCACTCGTGCACACACTGGGTGAACCCCTTACACCTGCAGCTGTAGACTGGCTGCACACCTGCAAGTATGCAAAGGAAGTACTCTATTCTTTTCCTTTTCTGGGACACTAGGAACTCGCCTGATTCACCCAGCCATCACTTACCAATGCTCAACAGTACAATACCATCTGCATTCTGCCATAGCCTGTAGTGACTCCTATCACTAACAATTTCTAAGCAGAACATCCACATCGATAGGGTAACTGTCAACATATAGACAAGTTTATTGGACAGCCACCCCCCTTCCCCGAGGTGGATCTTCACCATGTTGAGTGATCCCCTAATCCAACAAAGGTGAAGAAAGTGAAGGCCTTTTCTCGTTACCCTTAGACTCGAACTGTGTGTTCAGATCCTTATGATCTGCTCGGATATCCAACACTTCAATCTTGTCATGTGGTAGTCCGTGCTTCCTTCTGGGACATTTATAACCAAACTTTGTCAGGTCAGTTGCTGTTTGTAAAAGCCTGTGGCTACGCACCAGATGTGATTCATTAGGGCTGCAATATTACAGTGAATTATATTTACTTACTCTTAGTTTTTGATGCGTTGGATGGCAAAATATGGTATAAATAGCCATTGCGTTGACCAAGTTACTGCGCTGTGTTGTGGTACTCTGTTACGATCTGTATGACTGTTTAACAGGGGCAGCTCTCTCGTAAGGGAAGTATGGCAACAGATAGATACAGACTGCTTGGCTTCATCTATTTTGGGGGATATCTGGTCGCCACTACTGATATTCATCCCAGCTGGTACGACTATAAGGGACTGAAGGACTGGACCCCGTATAAGCTTGACTGGTGTTCTTTTGCCGGAGTATTTCTTTGGGTGCACATTTCACGCTTGTATTCTCTACAGCGAAGATTTGCTTTGCCAGACACGCTGTGGTGTTCTGTTGTTCCAAAATGATTTTTTAGGTGAATTCGTCAAACTGAAAAACAAGTGTCATTTGAAGCAGCTTCAGCACGCCTTTGCACAACATAAACTATTCATGCCACAGTTGCGTTCAAACGTACCTGGCCTCGCCAAATAGGAGTATTTTTTTGCAAATCAATGCCTACTCCGGTACAGGTTTTGCTGTGGTTTTTGATCAGTTTGTACTGCTTTCATTTGAAGTTCAAAGCTTATTTAGTTGTTTGGTTTGCTAGCTCATGTGCAGACCACCTGTACTCTCATGAATGAAAAGCACTCCAAAGTGGGAGTATTTGCTCATTTACTTAATAATGTTGCAGGAAGGGGTAGTGAAGAGTGACATGCATTCTTCCAGACACTTTTGGGATGGGTTGCGAATTCAGGAGGTGCTCAGAGCTGATGCATGGCTCGCTTACCTACAATCACTCATCCCAGCCAGTTTTAAAGATGTCTGGGCCATATTCGTGTCCTCAATAATGCTGATGTTCATGTGGACCGTGGTAGATACGTTGGCACAGGTTCAGTGGCAATCAAGCCAGCAAAGGGCATCCGTGAAGTCGTTGTAGCATTATGCAGTAGTTATGACTATAGCATGGTTTATGATTGTAATTCAGATGAGGATTCAGTTGTGACTGCTTTACTGAGTGATTGGGATACCTCGCAAGCTTCAAAATTATGGCACTGAAGTGAAAATATCATTCACTCAACGGGTTCCTTGTTACTTAACTCAAAATGAGTCGACCGTGGATGCATAGTACGGTTATCAAGAAATGTACAGACCATCGTCAGTCCGAGATACTTCCGATGGATTACTGCTGCCAAGGCGGGCGATCAACCGAGTGCCTTAGGTGCATGCGCAACGGGTAGGCGTTAGTACTTGAAATTTACGTTGATGCTTTCAACGGTAGAACGTGTCGTGGTACCAACTTCCGGTTTCATGTTCGCAACTGCATTATAAAGTTACAATTGATCTCCGGTGGTGAGATCGTAAGTATCTGTGCGAAAAATGCTTCATGTAGCTTCGGTCCCGCGAAAACTGCCGCATTCCGGGAGCAGAACGAGGTTGTTGAGTTATGGCGATTAATAACTCGCCCATGAAGCGAAAAATGAACGTCCCAGCAATTCGTTAATATTCTCAGTCACACAGAGAATCTATCAAACAACGAACTGATTGATATCCTTGCGAATATATTTGACTTTCATTGACAAACGAGCCATGCATAACATGGACTAGAAAATGCGGCACAACAACCAGGAATTTATGACAATGGCACACCTGCAATGTACCTGACTACAAACCCAACTCATTCAAGTTATTATTCACAAGAGCTAGCTCTAATGCACTAAGCTGGGGGCGGGCAGTCGTACACAGCAGGTAGAACAGGGCCACTACAGGGCATAATTACAACTGCCTACACCTCTGAATTGAGTCCGAACGTGGCTTGCATGGCAACAAGTGTACCACACAACGCAGGCCAGGAAACAGCAAATGCACCACTCAGCTGCACTGTGAAACATCAACCATATCACCAAAATCAAAAGGACAAGAGATTGAAAAAGCCTTATTCGAACATTGCAGCTACCTGGTCAGCCCATGCGCGTGTCCTGTTATCACTGTGGGTAGTAAGGTGCCCAACAACTATGTGCAGGTCACTTATGACGTTTGCGGAGGCTGTCGCCTTTCCGGCTGAGCCACAATGATACAGCGACTCCAACAGACATCGCAGAATGTGAGGTGGTGTGTCAGAGTCGGGAAGCGATGAACCACCTTGAGATCCACACAGAGCGTCCATCAGTAGCGTCAGCCCTTCTCCAGACAGCAGATCGTCTCTGCAGTCTTGAACATACATCTGCACACCCCTCTAAGTGACACTACAGGCAGAGACGTCCACTAGTATAATACCGTACAAGTTGTCAACCTCCAAGTTACCCTGCCTCTCTCTTCGTTTCACATGTTATTCACAAAACAAAGAAAAAACGAAAACAATAGATCTGATAATCGAGCAGGGTAGGAGGGCAGAAGGAGGGAAATTTGGAGCGTAACAACAAGAACAGCTCCAAATGTCTCAGGAATCCAGCACTCTTGAACGGGCTCGAAAATTTCGAGTTAGCTCACTCTACAAGTTGTCATTAGTCGTAACGAATTAACGCAGCGCAGATCTATTGTGATGGTCATCACTTGCACTGTCAGTAGTGGGGAGAATACCCGAGCAAGAAGCCGCAAGCAATCTGCACCAAGATAAGCCAGAGCCGTGTCGCCCTGGGCGGAAAAGACGATGTGGGACAATGTATTCTGTGCTAACGCAGCGTTTGCACCGGTAGACACCGCGGCGTCGCGGTGCTGGAGAGGATCTGCCAAGGATGCTGCCTCCGATGCATCTCGCTCAAGCAGCGACAGGCACAACTCAACGGTGGGCTCCAAAAACGCTTCCACTTGGTTCTCGTGTGCATAGTCTAGTACTCTTGCAACCTACGCCATGACAGCCTGTACAATTAATTCAAGCTACAGGTTAACACAATACACAGGACAACAATAGCCTCACCTTGCCCGGGATCTGGAGG
>JAULKQ010007227.1:0-13831 GCA_032356285.1 Smithsoniella earleae | reverse complement strand
ACGGGCGTATGGCTCAGTTGGTTAGAGCGCCACCATGACACGGTGGAGGTCCGAGGTTCGATTCCTCGTACGCCCACCCCGTAAAGCCCCTGGTAGATCGGCAAATCCGCCGAGTCCGCCAGGGGCTCTTTCGCGCCCGGCCGTGCGCCCCGTGCGCCCATAGCGCGCACCCCTGTGGTACACCTCGTCGGCATGAAACCACGCCGCACGTCGAGCGGCCGCTGGCGCGTCGACGTCAAGTACCAGGGCAAACGAGCCACCGTCACGGGCGACACTGCCGCCGAGGCGCGCCAGCGCGGCGCCGAGAAGCTCATCGAGCTCGGTGGAACGCCGGAGGATCGGGTGACGGTGGGGGAGCTGCTCGAGACGCACATGGCGGCCGCCGAGTCCGAGATGGCGCGCCAGTCGTGGGACAACTACCGCCGCTGCGTCGACCGGCTCCCGGCCGAGTTCACCGAACGATCGGCGCGGTCGGTCAACCCGATCGTGATCGACGCCCTCTACCGGCAGCTCGAACGGGCCGGCGTCTCGGCCCACCAGATCACCAAGACCCACACGGTGCTCGGCGTCGCCTGGCAGCGCGGCATCCGCTACGGCTGGGTCGAGCGCAACCCCGTGCGCGACGTCCGAGCCCCGAAGGTCCGCACGCCCGAGGTCAGTCCGCCGGACCCGGCCGAGATCGCCAAGGTCCTCGAGCACGCCGACCCCGCCTTCCGGCTCTTCCTCCGCGTTGCCGCGTCGCTCGGGGCCCGGCGCGGTGAGCTCGTGGCCCTGCAGTGGCACGACGTCGACCTCGACACCGGCCAGGTCATCATCCGCCGCTCCCACTCGTACGCCCCGAAGGTCGGTGTCACGGAGAACGACACCAAGACGTCGCGCAAGGGCCACCGGGTCATCACGCTGGGCGGCCGCACCCTGACCGAACTCCGCTCACACCGGGCCGCACAGGTCGCCCGAGCGCTCGAGCGAGGCCTGCCGGCACCGACCTACATCTTCTCCCGTGACGCCGGCCAGACGGCGTGGTTCGTCGACTCACCCACGAACATGATGCGCGACGCCCGCGAGCGAGCCGGCCTCACGCAGGTGCAGCTGAAGAACGTCCGCCACTACGTCGCTACCCAGATGCTCGCCAACGGTGAGAGCGTCGCCCAGGTCGCCGGCCGCCTCGGCCACTCGACCCCGGCGACCACCATGCGGGTCTACGCCCACTGGATCCCCGCCAACGACCAGCGAGCCGCCGACATGCTCGACGACCTACTCGACGGCACCGGTTCGTGACCGTCATCACCTCACCGGCCTCGTTCGACGAGTGGGCCGTCCACTCCTGCGTCCGACAGAACATCGACGAGGATCTCACAATCGACATGCGAGCCTGCGAGTTCGTCCGACCAGCGGGTCTGGTCCTCGCAGCCTGCGCCATGCTCCACGCCAAGAGCATCGACCGACCGGTCCACCTCGTGCTCGGCCCAGACCGAGATCCCTTGCGGTACGCCGAACGCATGGGCCTCGGAGACATCGCCTTCAAGGTGGGCGCCGACGGAGACGAGTTTCCCGTCGTGCGTCGTCACGATCCTGACAACGAGTTCGTCGAGCTCACCGAGTTCGACAGCAGCGGCGTCGTCGACGGGGCGATCGACGACGTCTGCCTCACGCTCCTCAAACGGTCAGACGCATGGGGTGTCGACCGTCAACGGCTCTACAACGCCGTATTCGAGGTCGGGGTCAACGTCGAGCAGCACGCAGAGTCGACGGGCATTGTCGCCGTTCAACACATCCGCCGGCGCCGTCGCGTCGAGTTCGCGATCGGCGACATCGGCATCGGCATTCCAGAGTCACTCCACAAGGCCGGCCACAGCTATCCCAACCAGGCGGCCGCGGTTCGAGCTGCCGTCGAGACGAGCGCGAGCCGGATGCCCGAGCACGGTCGCGGCGCCGGCCTTCCGCGAATGCTCGACATCGTTTGCGGCGACACACTGAAGGGCTACCTCATCGTTCAGACCCACAAGACCCGCATCGTCTACATGCACCGGCCCGGCCAACCGCCGTCCGTCACGGCCTACCCGGTCGCCTACAGTTGGCCTGGTACGTTTGTATTCGGATCGCTCGTCACCAAGGGAGGCACGACATGACGACCGTGATGGCACCGCCCACCATGACTCGTCGGGAGATGGTGGCTGACATCGCCGAAGCCATCCCCGCCGGCACGGCGCGCGCCCGCCTCGGCTTCGTCGAGGGCGAACAGTTCGCCACGGTCTCCTTCGTCGACGAACTGATCCGTCAGGTCCTGTTCGAGAACCGGGCGGAGATCCTCGAGCTCATTGATCCCCAGGAGTTCACGGCCGAGCTGGCGACGATGGCCGCCGAACGCTACAGCGTGCTCGACCGCCTCGTGCTCAGCTGACGCCGTGGGGGCCACAGCAGTCGTACGTCGGTGCGAGTGGTGCCGCCGGCAGCTCGCTCCCGATGCGCACCCTCGGAGGAAGTACTGCTCGAAGCGCTGCAGCAACTGGGCGTGGGTGGTGCGAACCGGGGCACGCGAGGCAGCAGTAGAGGCCCAAATCGACTCCGGGGTTGGCGATGACCTCGCCCGCGAGGTCCGGTCCGCAACTTCACTTGCTCGGGCGCGCTTGGCCGAAGCTGGTGCGCTCCCGCCAACTCACGCGGTGCGGACGATCTTGGTGGATCTCCTCGACCAGCTTGACGGTTCGGTCGGCCTAGAGGCCCTGAATCAGCTCGGCGACGTGTGAGCCAGCCTCGATCGCATCCAATGGTAGGCCGATCAACGTTGCCGCCACTCCCATGCCGTGGAGGAGTCGACGTACGTAGCGACGTTCCGCAGGTGGGTCCTTCTCCTGATACTCGGGGAAGAGGTCGGGGTGCTCGTAGATGAGATCGGTGATGAACCGCCCCTGAAGATCGCGCGCCGCTTCCGGGCCAAATAGGTCGTACTGCTCGACGATCTGGCGGAGGTGCACGGCAACCTCGAGCAGCCAGCGCTTGACGTCGGGATCGAGTTCCTTGTCCTCGTTGATCTCCGCGATCAACGCCGCGACGGTGTCCTGGAGCGCGCTTCGGCGGTCTTCGTCCACTCCGCCGACTGCCATGCGGAAGTCGACGAGGTCTGCGATTGCCTGGACTGCCAATCGGTTCGGTTCAGTGAAGATGCCGACGAGTTGATTGCACGGTTGCGAGGTGGAGTGCTGCTGCCAGTGCTCGATCACCTTGTTCACCTGTACTCGATAGCTGTCGAATGCTCCACCGAGCAACTCGTCAGCCTGCTCTGCGACCTGCGTCGGGAGAGTGGCAAGCATGACGTAGAGCTGGTCGCGGAGGCGCGTTGGTTCAGATCCTGTCGACGACAGGTCGGCAATCGCCCTGGATATCGCCTGGCTCCTGTAGCCGCCGAGAGCGTCAGCAAACCGAAGGAGCTGCCGGGCGCGGTTGATCGAAGCGCTACCCACGTCCGGTCCCTCCCACCGCTGCGAACACGGTCGTCGAACGGCTCATCGCTGTGACACCCCTCTCGTACATTTGTTCGACATGTCGGCGGACGAGAAGCCTGTGACCATCAGCGACCTATGGGAGATCGTCGAGCAACTCGAGATGCTCGCGGACCGCCAGGTCGAGTTCATCGAGCGGTACTCCTACCCGGACGCTCAGGTGCTGCAGTTCCCAGCCGATCGAGACGTTCGGCGAGCACCTCGCGAGCTTCGGCCGACAGGCTCAGATTCTCCAGCACCAGCTGGCCGAGTGCGCCGACTACGGCCCTGAGCTCCTGGAGCTCGGAGCGCAGGGCGTCCGTCTCGCTGGGGGAGTGGGTCGACTTGACCTCGGCGACGAGCTTGACGTTGCCGGCGGCGTCGTAACCGACGAAGTCGGCCACGCCGGCTCTGCGGGCGAGCTCTCCGCGCTCGAGACCGAAGAAGTCCTCGATCGCCGGCCAGCGCTCTGGGTCTGGGCGGGTCACTCCCCGTCGCCAGTTCGAGGCCGAGGTGTGTGTCACGCCGGTCGATCGGGCCAGGGCTGAGATCAGCCCGTACTCGCCCGCACGCGACTCGATGAGCCGCTGCACCTGTTCGAGCACTCGGTCTTCCACGTCCTGCACTGAATCGAAAGCCTACGCATTTCTAAGTTTCGACTGTAGTTTCAAGCTTGACGTTTGAAACTGGAAACTGTAAGTTCACGAATCGTGGATGTACTCGACACTTCAGTTCTGCGGGAGCACCTCGGTCCCGATGGCCCGTGGGCGAAGTCGGCGGGGGAGCGGGTCAGGGAACTGCGCGAGCAGTTCGAGATCAGCCCGGATCGCTTCGCCGAGTTGCTCGGCGTCTCGACTACGACTATCAAGTCGATCGAGTCGGGCCGCATCGTTCCCCGGGACTACCTGCGAGCGGCGATCGCCATGACGCTCGGCAAGGACGTCGCTGACATCTGGCCGCCGCTCCGGCGCGAAGCCATTCAGAACCTGTCGGCGGTGGCCTGATGGCTCGTCCCAGAGTGCTCGAGGACTCGCCGGCGGTGTTGACGGCTGAGGAGGCCGGTCTGATCGCCGGCGGCGCGTCGAAGCCGTACAACGCCCGCCGGGTGCGTGAGATGGTCCGCGACGGCGCGTTCCCGGCGCCGATCGACGACCAGCTGCATCCGCGTTCGTGGCGGTGGGCGCGATCGCAGGTCGAGCAGTACGCACGTGGTGAGTGGGTGCGTCCGCCGGCGACCGACGCACCGGCTGATCCGGTGCGGTTGCCGGCTTCACCTCGCCGCGACGAGGAGCGTCCGGGCGGCGAAGAGGTGGCGGCGTGATGGATGCCACCGAACGTCTCGAGAGCAGTCGACTCGCCCACCAGGTCGCCGAGCAGCACGCACCCGACCATGCCCCTCGCCGGCGGACCCGGTTGCGTTCGATCAACTGGTTGACGATCGCCGTGATCGTGATGGCCGTGTCGGCGCTGGCGACCCTGATCGGCGTCGGCGTGCTGATCGCCGACCAGCCCGCTCGGATCATCGTCCCGGTCGAGGTGCCGGCCGAGTTAGCGCCGGCGCCGGCCGACGGGTGGTCGGCATGACCGGCGCCCAGATCGATCCGTCGGCGCGGTGCGTTGCCTACCACGACGGCCATGACTGCCGTCGATCGGGGGAGTGCTCGAGGGCTCTCGGCCGTCTGCTCGATCGGACGGCCCCGAGCCGATCTGTCGGCGCCGGCCCCGCCCGCCGCGAGGTCCGAAATCTCGGAGCAGCGGCATGAGCCTGCTGGTCCGAACCTGCCGGGAGTGCGGCTGCCACGACAGCGACGCATGCGTCGACGACGTCGCTGGTCCGTGCTGGTGGGTGGAGGGCGACCTGTGCTCGCATTGCGCCCAGCCAGCCGACCAACTCGCCTTCGACGACATCGTCGCTGCTGCGCAGGCTCGCGCGGCCGCTGACGTCGCCCTGGGGGTGGAGAACCTTCGCCGGTCGATCGAGACGGCTGAGGAGTACTCGGTGTCGCACCGCACGGACGGATCGCGGCACATCGTTCCTGAACGTCAGGTGCTGCTCGGGCATCTGCGTCGGCTCGAGGCGGTGCGGTCATGAGCTTGTTCGATCTTCCGACCGAACGTGTCCGCCCCGTCGACCTCGAGATCGGCGACGTGCTGGTCGACTACGGCGAGCCCTACACGGTGGCGGGTCCGATCACGGTCATGTCGCCGGTGGCCGGCCGGGCCCGTGTGGTCGTCACGACCGACAAGGGCACGGTCTCGTGGCCGGCCGGCCACGCCTCGAGCTTCGAGGCCGCGACGATCGTCGCTCGAGGGGTCGGGTCATGACCGTCGAACTCGCCCCCGCTCCCACGCCGGCAGCCGACCAGGCACCCGATCCCGACCGCGTGACCCACCTGGTGTGTCCCGATCTGCGCGGTGTGGTGCCGGTCGAAGCGTTGTGCGGCTACGTCTGCAGCTCGCGGCGTCCCGCCGGTCAGCTGTGTGTCGTCTGCGTCGACCTCGCCGCCCGTCCCTGCGACCACTGCGGGCAGGTCCACACGATCGACTGGAGCGAACCGTGAGCGTCGAGCGGCTCCCGCAGGTCGGGGACCGGTGGGTGTTCCGCCGGTGGCGCGACCTCGAGCTGACCTACCAGGGCGCGGTCGACGTCCTCGATGTCGTCGACGGGCCGAGCGCGACGACGACGTTCGTCCAGCTCCGGTTCGAGGCCTCCGGCGCGGAGGACACCACGACGCTCGCAGCGTTCCTCCTCAGCTACGCGTTCGACGCGGCCGCCGGCACGGTCGATCTCGATGCCGACACCGTCGGGCCCGGCAACCCGCGCCCGACCGCGGGACCGAACGGAAGTGGCTGCTGATGCGGTTCGAAGACCTGACGCCGGCCGAGCAGGCCGAGGTGATCGCTGAAGACCGGCTCGCCCGCCGGACTCGCACGGTGGTGCTGGCCTTGATGGCGATCGTCGTGGTGATCGCCGCGGTGGGCTGCTTCGGCGTGATTGATCTCGACGACACCCGCAACGCTCACGCGGTGCCGGTGCCGTCGAAGACCGCTACCGATGACCGCACGTCCTCCCCAGACGTGACGTCGACGACGACGATGCCCCCTCGTGTCGTCGATCCTGGTCCGGTAGCGGAGGCAGCAGCACCCCCGGTGCGTGGCTCTCAGGTGCAGGTCGCCGAGACCGTGCCGGCTCCTTCCCCGGTGCCGGTCTGGCCGAACTCGCCAGGGCCCGTGCCGGGGGACTGCGACAGCTGGCGCACCGTGTTCGCCGGCTACGGCGCGACCGCTGCCGAGCTCGAGTTCTTCATCGACGGCGGGATCTTGTGGCGCGAGACCCGTTGCGGCACCGACTTCCTCAACGACGCGACCGGCGACTCCGGCATCTGTCAGATCAACCCGGTCCACAACCGGGCCGGCTACTTCGGTGGCCGCCCGTTCGGTGACGGCGGCTGGCTCCTGGCCCTTCACGGTCTCCGGACCCGCCACCAGGTGTCGTCGCCCGACTGGTCGGCAGCGTGCCTCACGCTGTTCCGGGTGTGCGGGCCCGGCGCCTGGACACCGCCGGCCTACCGCTGCGCAAACCATCGTCTCGAGGACGTGACCTGATGGCTCAGCTGATGACGTGGACGGCGAGCCGTTCCGGTCAGGGGATCGTCCTGGTCGCCCTCTTGCTCTCGGTCATGGTGCCGCTCGCCGCCCAGGCGATCCGTGCCCGACCGTCTCAGAACGCTGGCCGGTGGGGCATCCATCGGCTCCGTGACCGTCACCGGCCAAGTCCGCCCGGCCGCTGACGGCACGTTTCCTGCGGAGCCGCCCCGACCGAGTCCCAACCGACGTCGGGGTGCCCCGCCGGCCAGCGCTTCCCCATCTGCCCACACCGTCAACATCCGAGAGGAACCACATGCCGACCATCACCCCACCCGCCGGTGGCCGAACCTGGCAGCACCGCTGCATCGGCCGCCGCGACTACGAACTCGAGGTCGACGGCAACCTCGGACTCCTGGTCTCGATCCAGCCGCTCGTGGAGAAGCCGAACTCGCTGATCCGCCAGATCGTCCGCATCACCGCCGAGCACCACCGCGACCAGTTCGTCCTCGACGGGCAACGCACCGGCGTCGACTGGAAAGCGCTCGGCTGGGACAGCCAGGCCGACCACGACGAACTCCTCGACACCGTCCTCGCACGAGTCGACGGATGGCACGGCCACCCGCTCGAGACCGCTGCGCTCGCCTACGTCGCCGCCGAGAAGGCCGCCGCCGGCATCCCGCACGAACGCCCCTACAGCGTCGACCAGCTCGACGCCCTCGACCGCATCGTCCGGCGCGCCCCGACGATCGTCGCCCAAGACGCCGCCGCCGAGGGAGCCAGCTGATGCCGCTCCTGCAAGACACCTACGGCGTCACGCACGTCCCCGTCGGCCACCTGGCCCACAGCACCGAGAACCTCCGCCGAGATCTCGGTGACCTGACCGAGCTCGTCGAGTCGATCGCTTCGCTCGGCATCGTCCAACCCCTCGTGGTCGTCCCCGACGGCGACGCCTTCGTCGTGATCGCCGGCAACCGCCGACTCGCCGCCGCTGTCGAGGCCGAACTCGACACCGTCCCGTGCTGCATCCGCTCCGACCTCGCCGACGCCGAACGCCGCGTCGAGGTCATGCTGGTCGAGAACCTGCAACGACAGACCCTCAACCCGATCGAGGAAGCCGACGGCTACACCCGCCTCGTCGACCTCGGCCTGTCACAACGCGAGATCGCCGACCGGGTCGGATGCTCCCAGTCCCACGTCTCCAAACGCCTGCAGCTCGGCACCCTGCCCGAAGCCGCCCAGGACCTCGTGATCGCCGGCACCCTGCACGTCAACGACGCCCTCGACCTCGCCCGCCTCGTCGACCTCAACCCCGACTCCGCCGACGAGTGGCTCGCCGACACCAACACCTGGCCCGGCATCAAGGAACGACTCCGCCGAGCCGAGACCGAAGCCCGCCGAGCCGCCTCGATCCTCGAGGGCGAAGCATCCGGTCTGATCGACGCCCGCGACCTCTCCTGGTACGACCTGCAGGAAGCCGGCCTCGAACCCGTCGACCGCGAACACGCCACCCACTGGCGGCTTGACCCCGGCACCGGCCGCGTCGAGTGGCTCGCCGCCACCGCCGACGTCGACGACCAGGCCGACGAGACCGACGGAACGGGTGACGGTGCGTCGACGAAACCGGCCACCCCGTCGAAGTACGAGCTCGAACGTCGGGAGCGGGAAGCGAAGCAACAGGCCCGTGACGCCGCCGAGAAGGCCCGGTGGGCCGCCCTCCGCGACTGGGTCGACGCCGACCTGGCCAACGGTGGAGCTGAGATCCGGCGGCGCGGCAGCGAGCTCCTCACGCTGGTCATCGCCACCGACCTGGACAAGCCACAGCACTACGCCGCCGAGTTCTTCATCGACGGCGCAATCCGACGACGACACGTTCGCCCACGACCTCGTCGACCAGCCCGTCACGTTCGCCGCCGTCGAGATCTTCGCCAGCGCGATCGCCGACGCCACCCACGAGATCCCCGGCACCTACCGGGACACGCACGACAGCTTCGTCGCCTGCTGCCGACACCTCGTCGAGCTCGGCATCGACCTCGCTGACGACGAACTCGAGTACCTCGGCGGACACCTCGACGACCTCGACGACGACGCCCAGAAAACCTTCGCTGACCTGGTGATTCCCGCGGAATCAGCCGACACCACGGACGGTGCCGAATGACTCGCGCGGAGCACATGCGGTGGGCCAAGGAACGGGCCCTCGACGAGCTCGATCGCGGCAGCACCAAGAACGCCGTCGGCTCGATGCTCAGCGACCTCGGCAAGCACCCTGACACCGCTGGCCTGCGAACGTTCGCCGTCACGTCGTCGATCAACCTCCTCCGTCACCCCGACGCTGAAGCCACCCGCCGTTGGATCGAAGGATTCGCCGAATGAGCGTCATGAAAGCCCTGTCGCTGTGGCAGCCGTGGGCGTCGCTCTGCGTCATCTCGCGCAACGAGCCAGTTGCGGAGTACCACCGGATCGAGGGCGGGTCGGTGTCGTGCGGCTACTGCCGCCACACCTTCACGTTCAACATGATGCGCGACACGGGCCCGCACCGGTGCGACTGCGAGCGGGCGAGCGCTGCGAGAGCGCTGGCCGAACGCCCGTGGAAGACGATCGAGACCAGGTCGTGGAAGGCCCCGGACTCGCTGATCGGCCAGCGCATCGCCATCCACGCGGCGAAGTCGCTGCAGGGCTTCGCCGAGCTGCCCGGCGACATCGAGGGGAAGTGGGAGGACGGCTGGCAATACGGCTACGTCGGCCCGTTTCAGGTCGGCGTCTGCCGCCGACCAAGTGGCGCCGGCAGACGCGGCGAGACGTTCATCGTCTATGCGCCCGGCGACCACGAGGAGCGGATCCCCGGCTTCAGCTACGAAGCGACGCTCCCGCTCGGCGCGATCGTCGGCACGGCGGTCCTCTCCGGCTGTGTCGAGATGGTCGAGCCCTCGCATCCCCTCGACGTGGGCACCGTGCTCGTGCTGGACGACGACGGCATGTACCTGCGCACCTGCGAGGTCGACAACCCGGCCAGCTTCCTCGGCGTCAGCGTCGAGGACGAGCGCCCGTTCGGTCACTTCGAGGCCGGCCGGTGGGCGTGGCTCCTCGACAACGTCGTCCGGTTCGATGAGCCGGTGCCGGCGACGGGTCGGCAGGGCCTGTGGAACTGGGAGTCGACGACGTGAGCGCGCCGCGCGATCTCACCGAAGCCGACCTGGCCTACTGGGCCGGCTATAACCCGCGCCCGGTCACGTTCGCAGCGGACGACCCGACGTTCGTGCCGTGCCCGGCGATCGTCACCACGGTGAACGACACCGACGTCGGCGGCGGCACCGTCGTCCGCGTCCCGATCGCGCTCGACGAGATCGAACTCGTCCACCTCGCCCGCGGCGGCACCCTCTGGCTGTCCACGTTCGGAGGACTGCCGCCGTTCCAGATCGAGGTCCAGGAACCGTGACCGACAGCGAGCTCGTCACGCGCCACGACGGCTGGTGCGCCTGGTGCCAGACGTCGACGTCGACAACCGACCGCGACGAGCTCGCCCGCGCCGACGCCGACCACACCGCCTCCGGATGCATCGGCGTCTTCTTCGTCACCACCACCACGAACCCGCCACCCGTCATCCAACTCGCCCTCGACGTCGGAGCCACCGGTGCAGCTCGGTGACGCAGCCACCCTCGTCACGCCCGGCGGCACCGCCCCGGTCACGATCGCCTCGTTCCGTGACGACGGCAAAGTCCTCGTCCGTTTCGCCGGCGGCGCGGACGTCTGGGTGCTCCGCGACTGGCTCGACCTCGGCCCCACCGACCGCTTCGGCCTCATGGTCCGCGAGCGCACCACCCACCTCACCCAAGACCAAGCCCTCGTCCTCGGCGCGCTCCACGCCGCCGGCCCGACCGGCCTCATCGACCACGACCACCAACGCATCAACGGCCTCCCCAAGGACAAGGCCGAAACACGGCGGCGCGAGCTCGCCACCCAAGGCCTCGTCGAACGCACCAACGATGTCCGCTCGATGGGCCGCGCCAACGCCACCGTCCACGTCATCACCGCCGCCGGCCGCGCCGTCTGGCAGCACTACCAACTCTCCAGGAGCAGCACATGACTGGTCGACGTCTCATGTCCGTCGCCGAACGGAGCTTCATCGACTCGCTCACCCCCGACGCGAAGGTCGCCTACACCATCGGCTACGCCGTCGGCCAGGGAGCACCGTTCCCGCCGCCACCGCAGATCGAGGCGCTGCGACAGTCGATGGGCGCCGGCGCGCCGACGCGCCGCCCGACCGGACCCCGCAAGACCCACGACTACGCGGCGATCGCCCGAGTCGCCGCAGAGGCGATCACAGCCGGGTCCTCGGCGGTCGACGCTGTCATCGAGCAGATCGCCACCGTCGAGACCCGATCCGCAGCCAGCCAGGCCATCAGTACCGCCCGCAAGAAGGGCCACGACGTCCCACTCGTGAAGCCCTGGGTGTCGGCAGCGCACCGCTCGAGCGACTGGCCGACTGAGGAGTCCGCCCAATGACGCTCCAGCACGACACCGACCGCTGGCCGTTCACCAACGCTGAGCCGTCAGCGAACTGGCGGCCCGGGCAGCGGCGCGCCCGAACCCGAAAGTCCGTCAGCCACACCATCCGCGACGGCGTCTCGTCGATGCTGCGCTCGGTCGCCCGCCGCGACGACTTCGACCTCCCGAACCTCGCCGAGCTCGCCGCCCTCAGCGACGAGCTCGATCGAGCGCTCGACGTGGCCGTGGCGAACCTGCGCGCCCAGGGCCACTCCCGGGCGGCGATCGCCGACGAGCTCGGCATCACCCGCCAGTCCGCCCACGAACGCTTCGCCGGCAAGGCGGTGGCCAGCCCCGAATGACGTGCCTCGAGTTCACGACACAGCGTGGTGTCTGCGACCTCTGCGGCGCGGCCCTGGTGGGCCGACGCCTCCGCTGGTGTTCGGACGAGTGCGCCGATCTCTACTGGACGAACCACCGGTGGGGCCGGGCCCGAGACGTCGCGCTCGCCCGAGTCCGGGTGTTCCGGCGCGGCTGGATCGACCTGTGGGACTGGTCGACGAACTCGCCGCTCCCCCAGAAGCTCCACACGTGGCTCGTCGGCTGGCGGTGCGAACGCTGTGGTTGCACGACGAAGCGGCCGGAGGTCAACCACCGAACGCCTGCGCTCGGCGCGCACTCGAAGGAGTCGTGCGCCCACCACCAGGAGAACCTTGAGGTGCTCTGTCGCGACTGTCACCTGGACGAGACGCGCCGTCAGCGTGACGCCGGCGAGCTCGGCGGCCGCCCCCGCCACCGTGTCGGCGAGCAGCTCACGCTGCTGGGCGGTGGTGCCTGATGGTGTGGCAGCGCAACAACGACAACTCGGACCTCGACGAGAAGCTGCATCAGCTGCGCGAGGACCCATTCGATGAGCGACCCAAGATGGTCGAGGTGCCGGAGGATTACCTCCGTGCGCTCGAGGCGCGCGCCGTGCGCACCTCGGCGCTGCTGTACGCGTCTCGGGAGCTGACTGACGGTGTCGTCATCCGTGAGGTCGTGCCGATGATCGCTGCGAACGCCCAGGTGTACACCCACCGGGTGATGCCGGCGATCGAGGCGCTCGTCCGGGTCAAGCTTCTCAAGAAGCGCACGAAGCGGCAGGGGACCGGCTGGGAGATCCCGAACTTCCTCAAGTACAACCCGTCGAAGGACCAGGTCGAGCGCCGTCGCCAGTCGGAGTCGAGGCTGGCGTGGCTGCAGAACACGGCCGCCGGGCGCAAGGTGCGTGACTTCGTCAAGAAGCGCGATGGCAACCGCTGCCGCTACTGCTACATCGAGCTCGTGCCCGGCGACCAGCGCTCGCCGATGCGCGGCACGTACGACCACGCCCGACCGAAAGACCCGGCGTGCGACAAGGACCCTCGCTGGATCGTCCAGGCGTGCGCGTTCCACAACGGCCAGAAGCTCGACCGCACCCCCGAAGAGGCCGGCCTCACGCTCCTGCCCCCGTGGAGCGAGGCAACCGACGAGATGCGACGCCGCGCCGAGGAGCAACAGGAGCTCGCCTTGATCGTCGCGGCGACACTCGCCGAACAAGATCCCGACCCCGACACGATCATTGCGTCCGTGAAGGAAGTGCTTCGCACCAGGTCAGAAGGGTCCCGGAGTGCCACGAAACCAAATTCGACCGAGCGGCGGTCGAATCGCGACCCAGTCTCGGCCTCGGGTCGGGACGGGTCGGGTACGGGCCGGGTCGGGTCGGGAGCCCAGCCCCCAGAGCACCCACCACCACCGACAGAAGACGACTACTACGGAGAGGAACCCCTCACGTGAGCAGGAAGACCAAGCCCATCCGTCACCTCGATCTCGTTCCCTCGATCGTCATGCAGCGACTCGCTCAACCGCTCCCGTGGAGGTGCGGTCACAAGGGCTGTTCCCAGTGGGGTGCGTACTTCGAGCATCGCCATGGTGTCTGGCTCGGCCGACCGAACCCGAGCCGCTCACCGGACCAGCAGGTCCGCCGCTGCTACTTCCACTCGATCTTCGGAGGTTCCCGTGCCCGCTGACATCGACGACATCGACGAGATCGGCTGGATCCCGCGGAACTCGACCGAGCGACTCATCCAGATCGACACGATGCTCGCCGACATCATTCCGCTGTTCGACCAGGCGCGCGAGCGCATCGCCGACACCCTGCCCGGGCACTCCGGCCGCCCCGCCGGCAACGGCGAGCCCGGCGGCGGCAAGGGCGCCTCGACGACCAGCGTCGTCGAACGCCTCGCCTCGACCAGCTCGACCGA
>JAULKQ010007216.1:0-13834 GCA_032356285.1 Smithsoniella earleae | reverse complement strand
TGACGGTTTTTCGCGTTAGATATGATCTGATCTGTTACACAGCCTGTGGCACCCCCTGAAGTAGGGAGCCGACGCTTCCTGTCCATTCAAGCCCACTACTCAAGGCCTGGCTCCTGGTGACCACTCATGCAGAAAGTTATGATCTGCCCTCGATATCTAGTACTTGGGTCTTATCATGGGGTAATCCCCTTATCCAGGACACTTGTAGCCAAACTTGTATCAGGTAAGCCACAGGTTGTAACAGAATGTCATACAAACAACAGCACAGATGAT
Source organism: Smithsoniella earleae (assembly GCA_032356285.1). Lineage (NCBI taxonomy): Eukaryota > Viridiplantae > Chlorophyta > Ulvophyceae > Smithsoniella > Smithsoniella earleae. The sequence goes on along the minus strand of JAULKQ010007216.1, from coordinate 13,561 downwards.
TTGGCTCAAGACTCCTATGCACTAGCTGATGCCGTCATGACACAGATACGGTAACGGGGTTCCTTTACAAGGACTGCATTCACTCCCCCTTAGATACAGTGTGTCTGCTTGAGGTCCGGCTTGACATGATAATTATGTGTTTGTAGCTTACCATAGTACTTGATAAGTTGTGACCAAGAAAAGTTTTGGAAAAGACAATTTTTTTTAAATTGCCTCTCAATGAAATAATAGAAGTTGCAACTTCATTTTTCGTGTGTCTGACAACAGCTGGCTTGGAATATGATGGAGCTAGCCTGGGTACTTCACAGTTGAGTTGCTCATGTACACCAGTGGCAACACGTGGACACGAAATGATAACATTTTTTCAAGCAATAGGAAATAGATCAAATTTGGACACAAGAGTTGCTATTAGGCGCACTTTTTGACAGTAGAAGAAATTTTTGTTGGACGTTGTTTAGATGTTTTATGTGCATGAATTCGCGCAGGACATCATCGCAACTTACCAAATACTGTAGTAAATTGGTTGGCAAGTGGGTGATACTTCAAATAACTGAGAGCAACAGATGTACCATTATTGATGACAATCCTCTTTGCTTGCCTCCCCACATTTGTAGTGATCAGATAGTAAGGTTTCTGCCGTCAAAACCAGATTGCTAATGGTTCCTCTGACAATGGATGGTAGCATGGGGAACTGTGCGCCATTGTGCAGTGCAAAAACGATATTTTAGTTTCCTCTCAGAGCCCACTATAAGCCTGGTTATAAAAAATGAATTGATGTCACGCTCATGGTTACAGGTAAGGATAAATACTGCTGTGTGTCTTTCCTGCCTAGCCGATCCTGCCATATTCAGTATGGGTACTCTTGCAGGTACAGATATTCTCACTTGTGCAACTTCAGCCATCGGCTACTTGACATATACAATGGCACTCCACACACCTTTTAGCTATGTCGTGTTCAACAAACTCGTACACCTCATGGTTCTCATTGGAAACATGTTGTTCCCCAAAATTATACAATTGCATTTAGTTTCAACGCCATTCAGTTATTTACACAATTGTAGCTTGACGAGTCTGTAACTCCTGTTGACGCTGCAAATTGTGGCCCAAAATAATGATAGTAGGGCAACCCTGTAATTCTGATATCGCAATGCTTATCAAATGTGGTATTGCGAAGAATTATTTTCCATTGTATATTTAAAAGGGTACTTGCTTGCGGCACTCCAGCAGTGCATTATGGAGACGTGCTTCATGTCTGTTAGGATAGTAACTTGATTGTCTTTAAAATACGACGCGTTATTTACACAATACAGTTTGCGTAGGTACTGAGCACTGAAGCGCGACGTCTTTCACCAGCTACGGAGTCGCCCTGTCTCCACACCCCAACTTCAGCCGATCCCATGCACACGGATAGACTGCATGTTTAATAACAAGTGAAACAAGAAATAAAGGATTGGAACGGGTAGTACGTCTACAAATAGAAAAGCGCGATAGCAATTTCCTGGTGGGAAGCGATCGCTGTTTCATCTTTTTGAATTTGTACCTTGACAGCTGGCTGAATCAACTACTAATGTGCGAACGAACCTCACGAATGAATCTCGAAGTTGAATATGCATCTTGAATATCCCCTTGTGCTCGATACTCAACTGTGGCAGGCTTTGAAACGTTATCAATTTGGCGTGTCCTACGAGATGGGCTGCCAACAAGCGGATACATGCCATGTATTCGCGCTGCCCTTCAATCGGAGAGGAAACAAACAAGAACATAAGTGAACAGAGATACAGATGAAAAGTTCAGCTCACTGTTGAGTTAAAGAATGATTTCGCACTTTTGACGCAGGTTCTGCCTGCCAGCGTTCACTACTGTTTCTTACAGGCGTAATGTTCTGCTGCAACTCAGCCATTGCTGTAGGTTCTCGGGTATTGCTTCCCCAGGCTTGCTGCTGCCGTGTTCCCTTCGCTAATACCACTTCTGACGCTGTTGGGCATGATTTGCGCGTGACGGATCCTCCCTTTCTTTCCGCCTCCAACACCACAGTTGACACAGGTGAAAGATAGTCACTGTTGTTCGCCGTGCCATCGCCTGCGTTTAGATAGAAATGCCCACTGGACGGTCGTAGCTGCGAGCGGCCCAGAACTCGATGGTCTTCACACACAGGGGCCACTTCTTTGTGTTTCTGACTCCTTGCGTCCTGAAGCTTTCGAGCAGCGTCCACGTAATTTTGCGGGAGTAGACAACTTACGCTGCCCAACACGAAATTGTCAACCGACAGGCTGGCGTTGTTACCGCCATGGGCTGTTTCACTCTGCCGTGGCGGGAAATGCTGCCGTGTGCACGGAGTCTTGGGATCCTTACTCCCCACTTGAAAGTCAGATCGGGAGTACTGCCGGGGTGTATTGCGTTTCGAGTCTTGAATGGCCCATCTTGGTTCAAAGTGACACGATGAACCACCGCGGAACCTTGACCCATCCTAAACAGAGACGCTCATCACATGCAGAAAATGAAAACGTAAAAACAGAAGGGATTTCGGTCGCCGCACCATTACTTGGCGCTGACTTGATATGCATTGTTCAGAGTTGGGCATCGCAGCACAGGCTTGTTCAGTGGAGCGGGGTTGCGGTACGTGAATACCCTCGCCCGACAGCCAAGCGCGCAGGCGTCGATCCCAATCTTGACCCTCCATTAATGCCAGATGTATTTTTAAACGTTGCAACAGTTGGCGAGAAGGGACGCAGCCCACAAATTGCCGTGAGTTTTTTTGTCTCCTGAGCTTTCTTGCGCTACATTTCCCACCCGGTAGTGACCCAAACAGTAGTTCTCTCTCTTCTATAACCGCTGATTTGACGTCTTTTCACCAATCCTCGCAGGGGCTTCTTGCACTTCCACCTCCCCTGTACGCTATGAAGCCAATCAGACTGGGCGCAGTATCGATTACAATACGCGTGTAATCAGTTCGAGATGCAGTTTTACAGTCCTACAGCATGCGCTAAGTTCCCCAGGACGGTGAAGCATTGAACTGATAACAAGACACATAACGCAAAGCGTAGGCGGAGCGCGAATAATTCTAATATGATAGCCGTCATATGTATATTGCGGCTTGTGTGTTCTGTTTTGACTGAGTTCTTCAGATGTTGCTCTGGTACACACCACGCAAACTATCGCAAAAACTCTCACATAAATTACATCATTTGAGACTTAACTAGAGGGGGACGGCGGGCACCACTGTCACAGAAGTTTAGACCAGTGTTTGGGTTGCGGCGAGCTACACATTAATATACATGCGCCGTAACATACAGCAAGATGCAAACGCGAGACTATCGAGCCTAAGTGTGTTATCACAACCAGCCGCAAAGAAAGAAAATTCAGCGAGAGTGATGAAAGGGACAAAAGAACGTCGAGAAATATGGTATATATATCCTAAGAATACGCTACTCGACACAGGGAATGCATGCATCAATACTAGCCGAGTATAAACTAATCCAGGGCCGTAAAGATAGCATGCAACTTCCAATCCCGCTGAATAACTAGCGTCTGTTAAAGTACTGAACGCTTTTGGGATGATAACAGAGGGATCTCGAAGCTGAGGAGACAAACAGCGGGTATGAATTGCACCAACAATGCTTCGTCTCAGGCAAAATTACACATACAAACATTCCAAAACAAATCCATGGACAGGTGGCACTGGACGTGTTTCCGCACCCAGGGATCTTTTTATTATTGAGTTCCACTGCGCTCTTCTATAGCAATCTGGAATTCTGCGCACAGGTGTGGCGCTCTCATATACCTGATGCAACTCATACAGCTACACTCAGCTTGCGCCTTGCCTCTTTTCCGGTCTTTTCACATTTGGAGAATTTGGGACACTCAAGGTTCTCTGGTTCACATGGCTCTTTCGTATTCATCCTATGTGACTCGTCATGCATTGCCCAATGTCGGACGCGTAACAAATCCCAACAATATCACGATGCGAACAAACGCGAGGCGACATCTCACGGGCGAATGTGGATGTGCGTACTCGTACAAATAGTAATACTCTTCTACTTCAGTTGAATAGATTTGTGACAGATTGGTATCGATACAGGTTGCACTTCAACCATGGTAGACACGCTAGGCTGCATCGGCCACCAAAGGGTTTCGGTTTGGCCATGAAAATGCTCTACTACAGGTGGACACGTCAGTTTCCTGACTAAACACTTGATGTGTGCAAGCCACATTAACGGGTAGAAGAATTACACCTCGCCAAGGACAGTCCACCCCGGCGGTGCCCAAGCAAGAGCGACGTTCACTTTGTTGCACAGGCTTTAGAAGACGCAACCTTGCTTGAAACATGCGCAGTTTCCCTATCACAACTTAATGCTATCCATGGGAAAACTTTTCACTCTCATAGCAAACTTAAATAATCCACCTAAGAATTCCGTTATTCCCTTCAGTCTTCCCCCGTGCCCAATGCACAATAAGGTGCTGTTCCAACCTCCATTGCGTGCATGAAGCTCTGTAATGACTTGCATCACTAGGGCTGCATTGATAGCTTCTGAATAGTCCTGAATTCCTAGGGATGAAGTTGAATATTTATCATGACTTCGTGGTCATCTGGTGTTGAAAAGCTGTCTGGCAGCTCTATCAACTCCTTGTCCAAGCCAATTTATTTTAAAGAATTCAAATTTCTTATTCTTATGTGCTGTGTAACAAGTGCACTTTCCAGAAGCTAGGAGGCAGCTTAATCAGTTAATACTGAGCAGGGCTAACAAGGACTCCATTTCTATCTGTTTGAAAACCTACAGCTGCCCCAACTCAGCAAGACCCTTCTTTGGACAACTAGCAGAGATGACAACCAGTTCCAACAGGAATGTCACGCAAGGAGACTTCTAGTGCCCACAGAGAATGAGCAATAGCTTCGGCAAGAGGGTAGCCCTTTTTCTGGTACCCAGATACCGTTCACTGTAAGATGAAGGCTTCAGAGTGACACCAAGGAATATTGCCAACTGCAGTATTGCAGCGGTTGCAGTTCGCATGTGGAAGATGAAAGCTAGAAATTTAAATTTCTAAATTCCCAAAAGATAGGAATTCCCGTGGATATGGGAAAACAGCTGTGAGGTTTCTTTCCCTTCAACAGCTACTGCTGTGTCTTTTACAAATTGCAAGTGTGGTATGAGTCACTCATACCTTGGCTCGTGCCCATTGTAAGAGCATTCGTGCTTCGCTAGCACATTTTGATAACACCATTTAACCCCCCTATGCATTCAGAATCAGGTAGTGAAAATTGAGGTATGCAGCTAAGTAACGCTTTAAAGCTCCCTTGTGCAAACCATGTCGATCTTCTTTATGCGATGTTAACACAAACATTCACTTCTGTCAGCTTTGGCCCTTATAATTCAGTCAAACATCAAGCAAATGTGAGAGCCTTGCCGAAGTTTAACTTATCCAAAGATGAGAAGTGCATCACCCAAGCATAGTTTGATTAATATACCCATTTTCTGCTGATTGAGGCACTCAATGCTAGCGCTGTTTGCACTTGCTTACGTCGCTTATCACTCAAACCTGAGTGGTGTACAACATTAGAGCAGGACTATATTAAACATGTAGCACAAAACCACAGGACTGTGTGTGCAATTGTCACCTATTGTGAAGAAACTAAGGGAGCTTGCTTGAAAAGTGTTATTCTGACAAATGCACCGGTATATTCCTCAGAATGGTTCTTTCATCTTCAATGAGCACCTTTGACTTCATTTCTAGGCAACTGTTTTTCAGAGAAAGCAGCTATTTGTAGTGACGTCAGGAGAGAGAAATTCAAGGCTGAGTAATTTGATACTTAGACCTTGGAAATACTTGCTCCAAGGAATATACAACACTGAAGTTGAAATACACTTTCCCAGCGAAAACTGAACATGCCATCGCAAGAAACCGCTACTGACGCAGCAAGGTGCATTGCACACCTCCATATGCTTTGGTGTTTGGTCCGTTTTGGAGCATTCATTTGGAGAGTCTTTTTTTTCAGCATGTGTCAATAACTGCAGTACAGAGGGGAATTGATGAGAGGCAAGTCGACAAGCTGTTTGGGGTTAAGTCGTTTATTGAAAGGAGCCACTTCTGAAGTGAAATGTAACATGTCTTGAGATCATGCTATATGGACTGATTCCTCTCTTGCACTCTGCTACTTACACCGCGTTCTGATTCTTGGCTGGTGACCCAAGTTCTTGTTTGCTTCCAGTCATCCCTCTGCATTAACTCGCTTTGTGGGGATCTTCTGATCTTTAAGCCGAGGTAACTAACTCTCTTAATGCCTGCAATCTCATGGTAGCCTATGTATGAAGCAAATGTCGGCTTCTTCTGGAGCCAGAGCTAACTGTCATCTTCGTTACCTGTGACAGTGGGAACTGTATGAACCATTGAAGGCCTGTTTTCAAGTGCAGTGACAAAAAGAATTCCAAGCCCAGCTAAAATTGCACATTCATATATTTCTGGAGTTTCCAAAGACACAGGTGATTTGAAGAACTGTTTTCCTTTGGTAGAGTTGAGTCCAGTATTGCAGGGTAATTTCTAGTATTTGCAGCCGGCTACTCTTCACTGGCGATCAAAGTCCATGTGCACAGTCGTACATCGATAGTACCACGTGCAGAGCTATCATTTACTTACAAATGACTTTTTATTCCTAAGTGCTGCGATGTGACGCTGGGCTAGTGGAAGCGACTGTTTTCTCTCAACGTATGGAGCAGGGTGTGACAGGGCAGGTTTGAGAACGTTATCGATAAGGATACAGACTAAAGAAGATGCCACAACTGCTGTGCAGTTGTAATTTATAGTGAGCTCACGGGAGGCCTGGCTGCGTTCAGTCGTCTCGAACTTCCTGACATTCAACTGTCTCAAAGATATTGTCTCATTAACTGCATGCATGCGTTGCTATCGTACATGTCCAATATAGAACCTATCCACTTTCACACAAGAGTTCACTTCCAACGCGAACAAGAACCGGTGAAATAAAATCAACCCATTGCTGCTGAACTTCAAGAAGGTAGTAGACGGAGTTCAGCTTCTTTTTCCGCGAAAACTTGACAAAAGAACCGCACTGGTTCGAAACAGCAAAATCGCTGCGTCGAGACGCAAGCGTGTTGTTCTTGTAGATCTTGAGCGTCCATGGCGCAATTTACACAAGATTAAAAATTTTCTAATTGGTAAGCTGCATCATATTGATTTTTGCACTGATAGATTCTTCGGCAGATGCAATTGTCCGGTAGTCAGATACACTGTACTTTAACAAATGCATGTTGCGTGAGACAATTTCTGGGAGCGTGCGTGCATCATCACTCATATATGTAAAGAATGCAGTCCTGAGCTTGTGGAAAGGTGAATGGACAGGAAAGGAACCCTGCTTCGTACATGGCATGGGAGGCCGGAGACAAAGTTGGAAGACCCTTGTTGGGTATCAAAAGCAATACCTTATTTACATTCAGGTCTCCTTGGCAGTGGACGCGTAAAGAGAAGGGGGCAGTATTGCTTTTTCAAATAGCTTCGCCTGTAACATGGTTGAAGAGGTGAGTAGTATTCCAGACGATATGATTCTTTCTGGGGTTTCAGATATCTGTCCCCAGGTGCCGCAATGATAACACGCTCTTGTACTGCTGTACGTGTATAGTACAGTGATCATGATACCATTGCTATGGATACTATCGAAACATTTCATACTGGCCGCACACCTTTTCTTGTAAGTGCGTTCAATGACATGGTTATTATCCAGATCGTCTCGCTACAGTGCCGTGCTGACCAAGCTGGAACAGCCAGCTCAACGCGACGCGCTATTCAAAAGTTTTCAAATAAGTATGTTGCTGCTGCTGCATGTGCTACGCAACGCTTACTTGCTCATAAATATCCGATTTTTAAACGTTTGTATTATTCGCCTATTCCACAAGGTGCATCCTGGGGTTCTGTAGCTATGCGCAGTAAAAGCACGGGAACGTGCGTATACCACTGAGCTGACCATGTATTAACTCCTAAGACTCTTTTACGTTGATTTCTGCAGTCGTTCAAGCATTCAATATGTGAAACTGAGCTCCTTTGTGTGGAATTGTTGAAGTACGCTGGCATCTTTTGTACAGGATGACGACTGTGGTCAAGTGAACGAGCAGTGTTCGAGTTGGCATGTGCAAATCAGCCCAAGTACGGCACGCTCTCGGGAAGGCCGCCCGTCTAGACGCTGCCGTGCATCCCGTAGCAGTACGCAAACAGTGTCTGACGAATACTGGGTCAGCGAAAAAGATCAAGATGACGAGCCCGACTTACCTGAAAGAGCTCAAAGTCGAGTGAAGAAGCAAAAGTCCAACAGAGGAGTTGGACGTAAGAATCCCCAAAGAACATCTGCTAGAGCCGGAACAGGTGAATCAGGACTTGTTGGAATATATTATAAGTGCGTATCGCGTATTTCTGATGATTAGTTTGAGCACCTGTACTCCTATTTGTCGATGTGGTCAAGCGCGCCTCAGACCTAATTCACACCATTTCAAAAGATGAAAGGCACGCTCTTCAGTATCAAACCTGCACTGCAATTTGCTGGCAATCGGAAGTTTGCATACTGCAACGGGTAGCCTCTTGCAGGCAAGATGGAGAAACTATTGAGGCTCAGCTTTTCCTACCGACGCTTGAAAGCATCGTAAAGCGGCCGTTACATTCATCTTACGCTGGAGAGAAACAAGTCTCGTTAGGAGTCTTCAAGTACGATGCAAGAGACGAGGAGACAAAAACCAGTGCATTAGAGAGGGCAGCAAGGACAGTCGACCGAGCAACAATCAAGGTTATGACTGATCATGGCATCGCTTATGATGAATACAAGTTCAAGCTACACGTGTGTCCCATACTTTAGAGGTATTACAACCATGTTGGTGAATGAGATCCTTACTTTTCTGTACTTATTTGAGTTTGGGTGTTACAAATATTTTACATTCATTCAATTCACGTTATTTATGCTTTGATTCATCTTTGACCCTTATTGGTTGTTAACATGTATATACGATTTGAATTCTTATGTTATGACATGTTGAGCTTAAGGAATTTTATTCTCACAGTTACACACTGTATCTCATCTATAACATTGTTTGGTACATGTTGTCTTTGCTGCGGTTGATTCATATCATCAACATTGTGATGTGTGCTTTTCTTGGCATGGGCCATCATTATGAATGGCTGGTGAAGGTCAACCATGGACACTTTTGTGATTTGAGATGAGCACATATGTGTTATTAATGCAATTCTATTCGTAAAGCAGCACTGTCAACTGTCTATTTTTATGTCATTCCCCTAGAGGTGGTACATTGAACTAAATTTTGCGACAGATGAAGCAAATTTGGTTTTTGCTCTCTAGGAAAGAACAATCTGAACTCATTTCAACGCGCTGCACCTTTATTTCTAACACGTTGCGTGAGCTGGAATGTCTGATGCACATGTAGCAGATGTCTGATGTACACTATTGCCATATCAAGTGTACCTTTAAAAGACGTATTGCTCGAAAAATATGTTTCTTATGGCAAAATATTCATCCCTGGTAAGGCATCATCAATCTTCATCCTAGGAAGAGCCACAACAAAGCGTGTCTAAAATGTACACATTATATTCAAGTGCACAAGATGTTGATGATTATGCAGGACAGTGCACAATTAGTCATTCAAAGGCTGGGGTTTATTATAACAAAGTTTGTTGTACCAGGTTTAACTGTATGTCAAGTTCAGCAACAAAAACTTGAATTCTGCTTCTAATGTTCCCTTATACTTTCACTCGTATATAGTGTTCTATGTTCTCATAAGATTTTAGTGCACAGTAAGATAGCCACATCTTCGCCGTGGGTATGATTCGGGATGGGACAGGGTAAGCGTTTCGCCTTCGTCCGACGGCCAATATTTAACTGTGATAAAATCTGTGAATGAGCATCCTCCGACGAAAACGCCGTTTGTGGGACGGAACACATTCAAATCTAGGGTTTTTACATCGTGCATCATACAAATTACAAGGGATAAAAGATCTGTTACGCGAGTTCAAGTTTATGGGGACGGCGGCAAGATCGGGGGGAAATAGCGGCGAGGAGTTATGGGTCGGCAAGTGCGCGATTTCCCGTGTACGGCACCGACTTTGACGGGATGTACGGCGCGGATACGCGATGCGAACGCTGCCACGCGACCAGTGAAAAGTTAGATAATCATCCGAACTATATCCGGTACATATTTTTTCCTCGAGCACACGCGCGCATGAAGCGTGCGGGTGAGGATTCATCTACTGCGTCATGCACGTTGCGGAGCGTGCCTGGGAGCGCGCGCAATTTGTCGAGAATTGTGACAAGAAGCATATATCTCAAATGATCAGGCCTTTGGAGTTCCGAATTGAATGAAATGATTACTTCTCAAGAGTGCTCAAAAATAAATGGCCACTTTTCATATGACGATCAATTTCGTACTCTACACGCGCACTCAAGTGCCCACTCAAGCATTTTGACAGTGCGGTGTCTACGCACTGTACAAAAGCCTTGCTCAACACTATTCTCGACCAGCAAACAAAATCAAAACAGCAAGTATGATCGTATATTAGTCCCGGAAGGCGTGTAGGGCGCAAAAAGCGCGCACGATGCGCCTGGAGGCAACAACCCGAGTCTCCCTCACCAACTTCCCCTCTGTGCACCAACCTCCTCCCGACCCCACGCACCCCATACAAAACTCTTCCCATACGATAGACACGTAAAAGGGTCGCGCGAAGCGCGGGCCTAGTTTGTAAAGCTTCTCAAGATCGGCGACATGCACATGAAACAAAATATCACAAATTCACTTCGAACCACCGTTGAGTTGGATTTTGAGACGGGACACAAATCTAGAAAATCCTCATTTGTCTGACCTTTGAGCCTCATTTTGGGACGTGACATTCGTTCATTTTTCCTATTTGGGACGGGACCCGACGAAGGTATGGCTATCTTACAGAACATTGATTTTCAAATGAGCAAGTCCTCATCCATTTTCGAGCTCATTGGAAGCTTGAGCTATTTGATCACTTGTGTACAACATATTTGCCGCTCGTTACCCAATTCACAGCCAGAATAGTAGGGCCCTGTTGTTCTTGTTGTGATGTTGGGAGCCTATTTCCGCACAGGATTTACGCCTGAATTTGCCATCAAGCATTTTACTCGACTTTGTCTTTCCTGCTTCGATTTTCAATGTCGATACACGGGTGAACAGGAAGCTCGAATTCATCGTGTGTACAAGTAACGCTTGTATTGTGTACAGCATACCCTTTTAATGTGCAGCCTACACGAGTTCATTTGAAACTATATAATCCATGAAATCAACTACCCGACGTTTTAGTACAAATTCTATGCGCTAGACTGGGAAATCCATCTGTGTTATCCAATGTCACACCTGGCATGTAAGCGACGGAAAGAATGATACATTGAAGGATGAGGATTTGTGAATAAGCAAATGAAACAGCTTTTGTACTAAAGGAAGCGATATCTGCTGACTTATTCAAAATATTTGGAATCAAATTTGAAATTGGATGAGTTTACGTCGTAATCACACAAGTATTTTCCAATATCTCACATGCAAGTATTTCATGTATGCGGTAACAGTTGTTAATGGTTAAAGAACTCCCTGATTATCCCACAACCGACGATGGCGACGAGACTAACGCTCATCCTACCAATATTCTCGAAACGCGCATGCTGATCTGTTCGATTTTCTTTCCTGTCTAAACCCGGTGATATTTCTGTCAGATATCGTTGAGTTCGCGGAAGATGAGCAACGTGTACTTAATGCTGCGAAACTCCAGGATTCGAAGCCAGAATCAAAACAGAACGAATTACACTTCAAGATAGTAGATAGTATTTCACAACGTAAAAGCTTCGGGGCTGCAGTGTAGCTCGTATGCCGAATTAAGATGGTACCCACGGAAACGTTGCTGAGATACGATGCGCTTTTTCTAATCCAAACTCTCAACGATCTGGAGTAGAGGCTTCTGTGAGCTTGAATTCAGAGTAACAAGTGTGCACTGTACCATAAAGACTGAGCTAGACGGACTGAAGTGATCTGGAAATAATGGAACTGTGTTGAGACGGCATCATATACAATCTGAACCCGATAATCGAAAGCTCGATCGTAAAAAAATTAGATCATCGAAAGTTTTCGGTGGTTTTCCTGAACAACCTCTAAGAAAATTGACTCCTGAATTGAAAATCTCGAAAATCCGGCTCCCGGTGATTGAAAATTGTTGTGTTTAGTGACCACTCAGACTTACATTGTTCATACGTCATGCACACATGAGACATACGTGGCGCATAGATACTGTTTCGATTTAGGTACCCACAGTGGCAGAAAACTGAAAAATAAAGTAACTCTTGTGTTAGACAGCAACCTAATAACAGCACAAATTAAGGTGTTGACGCTCCAAAAGCAGGAAGATTGGCCAATGCTATGCATAGGGGACAAACTTCAGTGAAGTATGCTAGTCAGTGCAATTTGAAGCAATCACAGCTCAGATTTTTTTTCGAATGCACTAAATTAGCTGTTGCATTTGTTTTTTCTCGTGAACCTGCTACCATCATGTGTGCAATAGTGTAGACCATGCTTGCAACGTGATACCAGGGACAACTATCATCAGCAAACACAGTGCAAGAACAGGCAGGGTGCTGTTTTGACTATTAGTGTTGTCATTCTGTTTGTGTATGTGCACGCAATGAGTGGCTCTTAGTCCTTCCACTTGTACTTGCTGTTGTGACGTCAGTATTCATCTTGCATTTGAACACTTGTACCCACCCCAAGTGTATTTTTGGCATTTAGCGAAGAATATATTCAGAGCGAGTACACAGTACTCTTTTGTACTGGTACACGAAAAATTTAGGCTCGTGAAGTCCATGGAATACTACATGTTTCATCGAGAAGGGGAAGAACCATCCATGCGTAACGCCATTTTTTGTAACTGTGACTATACGCTTTTCTTCGGATGCGTACAGCCATTCTTACGCAGGTATTCAGCGTAGCTTAGTCGGAATATTACCTGCATGCATTGATACGTATGCATTCGAAGTTCAGAATCTAATCGAAAAACTCGATGATCGAAGGTTTTTGACCTTGCAAAGATGGTATTCGATTATCGGGTTCAGACTGTACAGCTTTGATTGCCATATCTACGAACTTGTTGGCACTTTCGATGGATGGATTGCGGTTTGGCACTCAGAGGGGTATTAGATAGAGCAGTTTTATCCTTGAGATGTTGAATCCAAGCATTCTTTTGGACTGTAAGAAATATATCCCTGAACACATGTGGTTGTTTGCTAACCTCGGTGAGTCTTGAAAATTATTTGCAGGGAATCAGGGAACTGAAAGCTAATTTATGTTATATGAATCAAGTACCGTATGGATGGAAATTTCTTCACCATGTTGGCATGGAATGTGTTCATGGAGAAGCACCAAACCCCTTCAAGATTAACTGATGTTAGCAAATAACCACTTGTGTTCAGGGGTTTTGTGCATCAGTCAGCAGTCAATGTGTTCTTGGTTTGCTTACAAACAAGGTGGGGGGGGGCAGCTCCTCAAGGTTAAGGTGC
>JAULKQ010007215.1:0-49398 GCA_032356285.1 Smithsoniella earleae | reverse complement strand
GCGCTACCGCCCTTGCCCCAGCCCAGCCCCGCGCCCGCGCCCGCGGTGACGCCCCAGCAGGCCCACGCGATGCAGGAAGCCGCACGCCGCGTCGGCGTCCAAAACCCGCAGATCCAGGAGGCGCTGCAGCGGGCGGCAAGCAGCCCGATGCAAACGCTCCAGCAGGCCAAAGCCGTGCCCGGAGCCGGCGCGCTCGCGGCCGCCGGGCAGCATGCGCTGGTGACCGGGAACGCTTACAACGAGCAGACCACCGGGGACTGGCAGGCCGACAAATTGCGCGCCGCAGTGATCAGCCGAGCCCAGAACCCTGACCGCCCGCTGCTGCCGGGCACCAGTCAGGGCCAGGTCAATGCCTATCAGAGCTACTTCGATGCCAACCGGCCGACCAGCCAGGCCCAGGACCTGGCGCGCACCGGCGGCGCGATCCCTGAGCCACCCCGCGACCCCGCGACCGGGCTCCCGTTTATCGCGCCCTTGTCGATCGACGACGCGCGGATGCTCGGGCCCGACAAGTATGTCGAGACCCTCCAAACACAGTACGCGCAGATCCCCAACCGCCATCTGCGTGAACTGGCGATGGCATACCTCGACGCCAATGCCGCCCGCCTCTTAGATGTTTCGAGCCAGGACGTGGCGGAACAACTCCGCGCAGCCGAGGTCGAGCGTTACCGGCAAGAAGCAGACGCGTTTGCTCAGGCGAACACACCGCCCAATCCGCTGGAAGCCGGCGCCATCCAGCAAGGCCGGTATCTGCTCAATCAGCTAACGGGCAATGAATCAGCGCCGCCAAGCCCGCCCGAGCGGCGACAAGCCACCGCGACCGATGCGCTCAAATTGTACCGAACGCAGCAGGGACGGATCACCCCTGATACGCTGACCCGTGCGCCGTCCGCCGCGGAACAGGCCGAGATCGATGAGGCCGACCGGGCGCAGGCCGGCGAACTCCCACGCGACCGGGGGCAGACGCAGGCCTTCCGGGGCCAGGCGAACCCGGACACCCGTGCCGGCGATCTGACGCAGGAGTATCTCGACACCCGCGGGGATACGCGCGCAGCGGCCCGGCAGATCAATATCGAGCGGATGCAGGACGCCCGCGAACGCGAGGCGCAAGAGGCGTTCGACCAGATGACGGCGGGTTCGTTCTCTCGGGATAATTTCGAGCGGGTCTACCTAACGTCCGCGCTCGAACAGGCCGGCAAGACCGCTCCCCAGGACGCATCGGTGTACGAGCTGATGCAGGCCGTGTCCGGGCACTACGGGGCTTCCTTGGGCGAACTGGCAGACCTGATGGACCAGGATAAGGCGGAAGCCCGGAGACTGATCCAGCAGGGCCGGATGGAGACGCTGCAACGCGAGCCCGAGCGGGCTGACGCTAAGGGCCTGGGCCGCGCGTACTACGACGCGGCGATCCGGAGCACGCTGTCCGAGGTCGCAGGGTTCCAGCGCCTTGCTGGCAAGCTCACCGGGGACCAGGAGATGCTGGACCGTGCCGTGATCTCGGCGCACGCCGCCAAGGACCCGGATTTCGCGCCCGGCGGTCCCGAACAAGCCCGGCTGACGGACCTGCTGTCGGGCCAAGGTGATCTGGGCGACCTGCCTGAAAAGCTGGCCGGCCTTGCCGGCGATCAGACGCCGATCGTTGCCAGCACCTTGGTGCCCGGCGGAGCGGTCGGCAGGGCGGCACGCGCGCTCAACGCGTCGCGCCGCGTCCAGCAGATCACGGGTACGGCCGCAGGCGTATCCGGCGCGTACCCCATCGAGTTCGAGCACCAGTACCAGGAGGCCTATCAGTCCCTGCTGGATCAGGGGGTGGACCCCGGCATCGCCGACAGCGCCGCAACCCTGGAAGCGGGCGGCTACGCGGTGGTCGCCAGCGCCCTGGAAGCCACACCCTACAGCAAGTTCTTCGCCCAGCAGATGCCGCGGGCCGCGGGCCGGTCGTTTTTCAGGGAATGGGCCCGACGCACCGCGCGGCAAGCCGCGGAAGAAGGCGGTACCGAGTTCATGCAGGCCTCGGCCTCGCAACTCGCCGGGGTCATCGCCGGGCGCACCGGCATCGAGGACTTCCAGACCATCGACGCGATCGAGGAGGCGCTCGCCGGGATGATCGTCGGCGGGGGGGTGGGGGGCGTGACCGCGGTCGGGCCGAGCGCCCAGACGACTTCGACGGCGAACGCGATCGAGATCGAAAAAGCCTCGACCGATCTGCTGGAAAGCGGTAGACTTGAGGTAGATGAATCCGCGGGAACAAACATTCAGTCTGAATCAGGACCCTTGGGAGGCCTGGGCAGCCCCATTCAAGTCGATGTGGGCGATCGCCCTGTGGCACAGACCGGTGGGGGAAATTCTCTCCCTGTTGCAGATGAAGGTGCTGCTAGCACTTTGGCTTCTGATCAACTGGCCGTTGATGCTGTTGATGGCCGTACTGATAACACCGATATGGTTGTTGGGGACGGTCGCGGGAATCTGGAAGCGGTAGGAGATAACGATGTCGATACGCAGGGAACCAATCTCTCGGGAAGAGTGGGAACGCCAGGACAAGATCGCGTTCGCCAAGGTGTATCGCGCGCAGAGGAAAGTCGAGCGCTGGAACGGTTTGCGGAAGCTGTTCGGTCTCAAACCCCGGAAGTACGTGTCCGAGTTAGACAAACGGGTCCTCGAAGCACAGAAGAACAATCCGTCGTCGACATCGCCCGAGACCTCGGAACGCATCTTGTTCTAGTCGAACGCACCGACTCCCCGGACCCGCTGCCGGTTACCGGTGCCATCGACCTGGAAAACCCCAGCATCGTTTTCCTCGAAGCCGGTAACGCGGCACGCGGTGCCAACGCCATTCTTCACCACGAGGTGCTCGGGCACAGCATCGCGCGTACCCGCCCCGACTTGTGGCAAGGGTTACAAAAGGCATTGCAGCGCGAAGCCCCTTGGGTCCTACAAAAAGCCCAAACACGCTACGCGGCCGAGGCCGCGTCGCGTGACATCAAGATCGACGAGCGATACCTCCCCGAGGAAGCCGTTGGCGACCTCGCGCTCGACCTGGCTTCTGCCATCTACGGCCCCGCAACCCGCCAGTCCCTGGCGCGCATCGCCGTGTCCAAGGGCCCGACATTCGTCGACCGTGTGCTTGATTACCTCGACGGCGTCATCCGCAAGGTCCTGAGCCGCCCGCCGGCGAAGGCCGCTCGGGCAGAGGCCAAGCTCCGTCGGCAGCAGTACGCCAAGGCCACGCTTCTCTTCCGCGACGCGCTGATCAAGACCGCTCGCGACGAGGGCGTGCTCGCGCGGACCGCGAGGCGTTTGATGACCGCCGAGCAGTTCCCCGATCTCTACCAGTCCACCTTTGGAGGCGCAGAAGACAGCAGCGGGGCGGCGCTGGACGATGCCCCCCAAGACCCAGGAGATGTACCGAGCCCGCGGACGCCAGACGACGAAGCAGAGCAGGGCCCCCAACCCCCGGAAACCGCACAAGACCCGCTTTCAAGCCCGGTCACAGGCAGCGGCCCGGCACCCGCACCTCAATCGCCCACGCCTGACGTCGTCGCCGAGCAGGAGACCGCCACCGCTGCAGCAACGGCCACGGCGCCCGTGCCCCCGCCCGCTCAAACCCAACCCGCGCCCGAGCCCGAGCCGGTTGTTGCGCCCACGCCCCCGACCCCGGAGCCGGCACCCGAGCTCGCCCCTAACCCCGGCGGCTCGGACCTGCCGCGCACCTACACGCGCAAGGACATTGAGCAGGCGATGCGTGACCTGGCCGACGCGGTGCCGTCGCGCCGCGAGTCCGCGGACATGATCATCGACGGCCTGCGTGACCTGGCCGACGACGCCCGGATGAACACCATCGAGGGCTTCGGCATCGACCAGGACCGCTACGACGCGCTCAGCCCGGTCGAGAAGATGAACGCCCGCAAGGCCGGGATCGGGGTCAGTGACGATTACGGCGTGCTGGTCGAGGTGCTCGGCGAGCAGCAGGTCGACGCGGTGCTCCGCGAGGAGCTAGGCGGGGCCAAGGCCCGCCGCGCGAAGATCGCGGAGGAGGTGCTCGAGGGCGGCTACAACGCCGACCCGTCGGACAGGGTCCGGGCGATGCTTTACCCCTACACCCAGGACAAGAGCCACGCGTGGACGCCGATGCGCGGCGCGGCGGTCACGTCGTTCACGCCGGGCACGACGTTCAAGTTCCAGGGCCAGCAGATGACGGTCGACGAGAGCGGCGGCGCACTGGTCGCCGCGAACGACGACTTCACGATCGAGATCCCGCTCGAGGGGCTCGAGGTCATGCCGGTGGATGAGGGCTCGCTGGTCGTGGGGGACGGGGCGTTCTCGATCGCCTCGCCCGTGGATTCTCAGGCGTTCAAAGACTGGTTTGGCGACAGCGTGGTGACTGTGGACGGCAAGCCGGGGAGCGAGCCGCTGGTGGTGTATCACGGTAGCCCGTATGAGTTCACCGCGTTTAATCCAAAGGAGGCCAAGGACGGATCGCTTGGGAAGGGTTTTTACTTTTCCGATCAGAGCGAGAAGGCCGGGTTCTATGGAAAGAACTTGATGCCGGTGTACTTGAGCATCACGAATCCTGCCACGCTGGCGGATTTCAACGCAGCCCGCGGAGATACCAAGAAGCTGATTCAGCAGGGCTTTGATGGAATCATCCACAAAAAGCGGTTGAGCGGCGACACCGAGTACGTCGCCTTCTCCCCCACTCAGATCAAGAGCGCGACTGCCAACGTTGGGACCTACGACAAGAACAACCCGGATATTCGGTTCTCCCTCTTCGACGAAAAACAATCCCGCCTCGGCTTCGATAACTTCACGGTCACCGGCCTGGAGGGTTCGCTGTCCGGTGATTTATTCGAGGCGCAGAAAAAGCGGGACACCCAGTACGTGCCATTGACCGGCATCCCCGGGGATCAGCGCGACCTCGCCGACAAGATTGGCGTCACGCTCAACGACTACAACCTGGCCAACACCTTGGTTGAGGGCGAGTTGACCCCCGGGAAAGTGCTGGGCGTCAAGCAGTACCTGCTGGGCGGCGAGCGGCCTGTGGCGGTGCTGGGCGTCGAGATCAAGGACATCCGCGAGGGCTTCAAGCAGGCGGACCGGCACGCGAGCCAGGCGCAGCGCGAGGCGCGACGGCCGGCGGACGAGCCGGACAAGGACCAGCAGGCGTTGTTCTCGATCCGCGACCCCGCGCCGCCCCTAACCCGCTTCCCCCGCATCGTCACCCACGGACGGGTTCTCGACCTGGTCAACGCGTTGTCGGACGAGGGCATGGACGCCAACGACAAGAGCACGGCCTACAACCGTGCGAAGGCCGGCGACACGGACGCAGCGGTTGATGTCGTACTCGCCGTGATCGACGAAAGCACCCTGAGCGAAATGGCCGCACGCTACCCCGGTTCCAAGGTCGTGCCGGTCCTCGCGGAAGAAGCGGCGGGCCGCAACAAACTCCCGTTGGCCTACGCGCGTGTGATCCAAGCCCAGACGGGCTTGCAGGCCGTCAATGACATCATCCAAACGAACCAGACCAACCATACGGGCACGGGGGCGAAGCACCGGTTTATGACCGTCCCGCGGTTCGAGGGGCCTGTTGAGCGGGGGGCGACTTACATCGTGGTCGATGATGTTTCGGCGTCGGGCAGCAGCTTGATGGCGCTGCGTAATTACATCACGTCCAAGGGCGGCGAGGTGGTCGCGGCTTCGACGCTGGCGTTGCCGGGCAGCGGTGGCCGAAACAACCCCAACCGGCTGGCGCTATCCGACAGCGTGAAGAACGCAATCCAGAAAAAGTTCGCGGGCGAAGATGTCGATGCTATACTCCAAGAACATGGCCGCGCAGAATCCCTCCAACACCTCAGCAACGGCGAAGCAGCGGCCCTCCTTGGGTACGCGGACGCTGACGCCCTCCGAGCGGGCCTCGCTTCGGCAAGAGATGGCGGATTCGGCGACCCGGATGGATCGTTTGTTGTCCGTCCGTCTGGGCAAAAACGGCAGCAAGTAGACGACGAGTTTGATTTCGACCTGGGCGACTTGGGCGATCTGCCCGCGTTTTCCATCCGCCAGCCCAGCTACACCGACATCGGCCACGGCGACGGCTCGGAGATGTGGTTCCTGTCGCCCGACGGCCTGAGCGTGGTTGATGGCCAGGACACGACCCACTACGCCGAGCCCGAGGCGTTGGACAGCCCGGTGCGCGGGCGGATCGACCACGACAAACGCGCGATCAGCGTGACGATCGGCTTGGACCCGATGCGTTGGTCCCAGCGCGAAGTGGACCGCGCGATCACGTCGGCATATCGGCAGTTCGCGGTGTCGCACCCTGATTACGTCGTACACGAGTACGGCACGCCGTCGTCCGGCAACGCCCGGTTCTCGATCCGCCAGATGAACGACGACGCGCTGCTCAGTGGTATCCGCCACCCGAAAGCAGCGGTCCTGCCCGCGTATGGGCCGTCTGTTCCCGGAGACGTTGGGTTTAAGCCGGGCCGGCCCGCGGCGTTTGTGCAGGACCGGCCCGATCCGGAAACTTCTGCGGGCCGCAAGCTGATGAAACGCATCAGGCGTGACCCGGACGGCAACCGTGTTGGACTGCGCTCGGCGTTAGAACTGCTGACCTCTGCGCTCAGCGTCAAGCTGCTCTACGGACGCGAGCAGACGACCCGTGCTAAGCCCGGCAGCTACCTGCCCGAAGCCCGGCTCCTGCGCAGCCGCGGAGGCAACTGGCAGGCCGACATCCACAACCTTGGGTACGCCGTTTTCGAGGACGCGCAGGCCAAGGGGGCCGACTGGATCGAGGCCCTGGGCCCGAAGTTTGCCGAGATTGCAGACCTCCCCGGCTCCTTCGCGCCCGGCCGCCACAGTACCGAGGGGGCCGCACCCGTGGATCAGGGCTTCGCCGAGTGGTTCCGCCGGTTCATGTGGGCCCCGCGCACCAACCCCGCCGAGGTGACCAGCCGTGTGATGGCCTGGATGGACAGCAACCTGCCCGACCACGCCAAGGCCATGCGGGACACGCACCGTGCTGTGGCGGCTCACCTCGAGCGTCCCGCGCCCGCGCTTGCGAAAAGCCACCACACGGACAAGGCCGGGCAACCCACCGGCAACCGCGGCGCGTTCGATTACATGCACGACGTCTTGTTCCGCGCGTTCAGCGCCGAGGCCGCGATCGACTTCAAGGTGCTGCGCCCGGTCTTCAAGAACGTCAAGCGGGGCAAGAGTACTCAGGCGGCGCAGCATCTGATGAACGCCGTGGATGACACGCCCGCGGACGTGCGCAACGCAGCGCAGTGGATGAACGCGCTGCCCGACGAGCTGACCTCCGCGCTTGCCGGTGACAAGAAGCTTTCCAACCGAGGCCTGCGTATCCGACAGACCTCCGAAGAATCGCTAGGCGACATCGTCGATGCGATCGAGGACGAAGAGACGCGCCAGAAGCTCATCGATCAGTTCAACCTCAAGCCGCGCGACCTTAAGAACGTTGGGTTCGGGAACGTCTTGCGTCTGACCGATTTCACGCTCCGGGACGTTATCGACGCCGTGAATACCGATCCCGACACCGGCGAGTTCGCGGACCAGTGGTCCGAGTTCGAGAACTACGGGCACATCAAGACGGCCCTTGACCGCTGGGAGAAGGATCAGCAGCCCTATCCCGGGCTGACCGAAGGGCTTGAGCCGCCGCGGCTGATGAAGATGGTCGCCGACTTCGAGCGCAATAACCCGCACTACCTCGGCCAGTACCAACGCATCAACCGGTACATGGACCGCATGCTGCTGGCCAGTTTGGTGTCGGGGGAGTTCACCCCCGAGGACCTATTGCGGATCCAGGGCAAGTACGAGGCCTACTGGCCGCTTCCGCGCGAGACGGGCCTCCAGAACGATGTGCCTGGGCTCGCCGGCTCAAGCGACGGGGTCAACCCCAGCTCGGGCGTGATGCGTGCCTATGGCGGGGCCGAGCCGTTTCTCAGCATCGCCGACGCGGTCGAGCGGCGAACCCGTCAGGCGCTGCAGGCCTACTACCAGAACGCCACGATGCGCAGCATCCTGCACCTCCAGGAGCAGGTGCGGACGATTGAGGACCTGTCGATTGAGCACCGCGCCGAGGTCATGCAACTAGCCACACCCCTCCAGTTGGACTGGAAGAAGGTCGCCACGCTTGAGCCGAACGAGAAGGCCGCCGCGATCGCCGAGTACCTCAACCAGGACTCCGCCGACGGCGACCCGAAAGACCCCGTCCGCCCGGAAGAAATCGCGCTGCTCGAGCCCGGCCAGGCCATCGACGTGTGGCGTCGAGAGTCGCCCCGCGCCGTGCGTGTCATCGGTGTCAATATCGGCGGGACAAGGCGGTACTATCAACTTGCCGACCCGGTGCTGTTCGAGTATTTCGCGCGGACCGCCCAGCCGATTAAGGTCATCCGGGAGATTGCCCAATTCATCGGTGCTGTGAACCGCCAGCGCCAGGAAGTCCTGACCCAAAACCTCGCGTTTGCCGGCCGGTCGCTGTTCCGTGATATGCCCTCGGCCATGCTGTTTGGTGAGACCAAGCACCGGTTTGTCCCGCTGGCATACCTGGGCCTGGGCATCGCGAACCGGCTGACGAAGAAGTACCCCCAAGCCACCGAGGCGGTCGGCGAGCTGTGGTCCGACGCACAGATCCAGGCCCAGCGCCGCGAACGCCGCGAAGCGCGTTTGCAATGGCAGGACGTCTACGACCGTGCAATCGAGGTGCCCGGCTGGGAGCGGATGGGCGCGGGCGCCCGCGCCGGCGCCGTCGTGGGTCGCGTGCTTCGTACCCCGTTAAGCATGGCCGATGTCGCCAACTGGCTTTCCCGCGGCTATATCCTGCCGGGCTGGGCCAACATGAGCATCGGGCGGCAGATCGCCGCCATTCCGCTCGAGCTGTTCCGTTTTGTGATGCTGCCGGCGAACGGGGTCAACTACATCACCGGCGGCCGGCTTGTCTCCAACATGATGGAGCGGCTGCCGCGCGAAGGGCAGGCCGTCGCGCTCCTCAAGGAGGGCTACAGCCCCTGGCGGGCTCGTGCGGGGGCGATGCGTGTGACGGGCAACTTCTCGGCCAGAGCCGGCAGCGCACTTATTCAGGACGTCCACAAGTTTGCGTTGTTCATGAACGCGTGGGCGCAGATCAGCTACCAGACCATGCGCGGCCTGGCCATCGAACCCGACCCGACCAAGAAGCTATCGAACTGGGCGGCGATCGCGACGGCCGGCGCGACCATCGGTGGCGTGTTGCCCGCGATCGCGTATCTCATGATGTCGGACGAGCAGCGCAAGCGCCGCGAAGAAGCGCCCGACGAAGAACGCCTCGGCTACCTCTGGCTGCCCATCCCCGGCGGCAAAGGCACGATGTTTGAGGACCAGTTCGTGCGGCTGCCCCACGACTACGGCCCGCCCGGCGCCGCAACCTCCTTCGCGTCGTACCTGGTCGAGCAACAGATCTTTGATCAAGGTCCGAATGGCGAGCAGGCCGCCTATGCAGTGATCAAGCGGTCGGCATCATTGCCCTCGTTCTTCGACTTGCTGACGCCCGACGTGCGCACGCTCGTCGAGTTGCAGATGAACCGAAGCTTTTTCTACGGCGGTGAAATCGTGCCGGCGTGGATGGGCCGTGAGTACCAAGACCTGCCCGAATTGCAGGCGTACCCTGACCAGCGCGGCTGGGAAAAGTGGATGGCGCGGCAGATGGGTGTCAGCCCGATCAAGCTACGGTACGCGCTTGGGCAGCACTTCACGCGGCAGACGCTGGATGTGATGGACAACGTCGAACGGATTGCAAACTACCTGCGTGGGCAGCCGGACCCCAACCCGCTCGACGAGGTGCGAGACATCCCCGTCGTTGGAGCGTTGTTTGCTCGTGAGCCACGCGGATGGTCGTCCGAGTCGGTAAGCACGCTGGCCGATCGCGAGACGATGGCGCGTGGCTTCAACACGCTGGCCGACAGTCTGGAGGAAGGGCCTTACGGAGCTGATCCAGCCGTAGCTGAACGCATTGAGCAACTGCGCACGGACGCGTCTGAGTTGAACGGCAAGGCCGACGAGACCCGCACGGCGATGCGCGAGATCCGGCGTTTGTGGGCACTGCTGAAGGAGGAGCGGGATCAAGCCGAGCCCGACTTTGAACGCATCCGGGAGATTGAAAGGCAGATGAAAGATGTTGGCAGGGCGGCAATGGGCCTAGATGAATAGGAAAGATATGAAAACACAGAACAATGCTGAGATATGGCGACCCGTACTGGGCTTTGAGGGGTATTACGAGGCCTCGTCGCACGGGCGTGTACGCAGTGTTGACAGGATTGTTCCTCGGCGAGGGCAATCTCCACAACGTCTGCGAGGCAGGGTGCTACGCCCTGGCACACGAAGAGACGGGTACTTGAGCGTTGCTTTGTGTGTTGATGCAAAACCCGTCACACGCCTGGTGCATGCAATCGTATGTGAAGCGTTTCACGGATTACGTCCAGAAGGCATGGAGGTTGCGCACAACAACGGTATGAAAGCAGACAACAGGCCTGAGAATCTAAGATGGACGCACCATGTTGATAACGAGGCGGATAAAGTTCAGCACGGTACGACGCGGCACGGAGAGCGGTCGGGGACAAGCAAACTCACGGAGCAACAGGTGCTTGAAATGCGTCGCCTGCGTTGGGCAGGAGTCGGGCCGACAGAGCTAGCGCGCAAGTACAAGATCGGAGTTGAGTACGTGTGTCGCGTGGTTTCGGGAATTACCTGGGCGCACCTTCCCCTCCCGCCTGGTGATCCGCCTCCGCCCCAGGCAAAACGCCGTCGACTACTTGAGCGACAGAAGCAAGGCATTGCACGACTGTGTAACCAAAGGGGGTACAGTCCTGGAACAGTATCGCGCCGGCTTGGGATTGACCGAAAAACAGTTGTCCAGATTGCCAACAAGCGGGTCCGCGACCAGGCCGGCTATCCAGCCCGGCCCGGCCCGGCCCGCGATAGACGAGGGAGGTACGCCATGCTGTACTGAACCCCCCAGACGGGGATTGCGCCCAGGCGGGGTCCCCTGGCCACCAAACGCAAGCACCCGCTCCTCGGAGTGGGTGTTTTTACTTTGTTCGGGCAGCGGGGCTGGGTGAGACGCCCGATGCCAAAGTGCCAGTCGCGCGCCAAGGCATCGCCGACGCCGAGTCCGTACAATCGTGCCCATGAGCGAGGACTTGCCGGTGCACCACATCCCCGAAAAGCCAAGCGTGAACTGCTTGCTGCTGTGCGATGATGTATTTGAGAGCAGGGCGGGGGGCTCAAAACATCATTTGAAGGGCATCATCAACTCATATCACGCTATCGATTTGCCCGTAACTGTTGCCCCACCAGTATGTTACGCTCGCATGATGGATCTAAGGCCAGGTACAGAAGTCTGCCTGATCATCAACCACCACAATGATCCCGCCGATGTGGTGATTGAACTTCGAACAAGAATTGGACATGGCGCTCAGGCCCTTGGGATGTACACTTTTATTGTTCCACTGCCGCCTCTGACCTTCAAGCAGGAGGGGCGCTACGATTTAAGTGTTCAACACAGGGGCATTGCCGAGGTGGTTTCGCCGATCGAGATCGTGCTACTCAAACCTCGGGTTCAACAAGACCCTGCCGCTGATTGAGAGGAAGAGCGATGGCGAAATGGGAGCACAACATGATGATCGGTGCGGCCGCGGCAGCAGCAAGCGTCGGAGCGCATAGCGTTTCGGCTGAAGCGGTTGACGTCCAAACCACCATCGTGACATACGCACAGCCCGTAGTCTCCGAGAAGCGAGTCGGTATTCCGGTAGACCCGGACGTTCTGCGTCAGGCAGTAGAGCGATCGAACATCCCGGACGAGTATTTCGACGAAGACCTGGACGATGTCTAAGGCACGGGCTGGCGCATCTTCTACTGCTGGGTAGAATCGATTCATGGCCCAGCAGGTACCGATCTCAAGTCTTAGGCAAGGCGATATAGTTTACGCAGTGCTAGATGACGGGCGAGGCGGTGTGAAGAAGAAGCGACCGGCCGTTGTGCTGTCGTATACCGAAGACATCAAGGCCGGCGAGCGGGTGGTCGTTGCGGCGATCACCACGAAAATCCCTGACCCCACTCCGCCAAATAAAATCGTTCTGCCTTACAGCCCGTGCGGCGCATCGCACAGTCGACTCAGGGTCCGATGCGCAGTCGTCACCAACTGGCTGCGTTATATCGATGGCGACTCTGTGGTCGAGACAAATGGCGGCTACCTCAGTGACGCGCTTGTGAGTCAGATCTTGGATCAGATCGACGGGGCACCGTAAGCATCTTGGCGGCAGCCCAACGAGCCGCTCGCCCTGCATCCTTGCGCCCCCGAACCCTGGGCGACTCGAGCAGATCGGCGGGGTCGATCCCGCGTGGGATCTCCATGCACGTCTCGGCGACGGTCAGCGGCCTGCCGGGGTCGTTGCGGTCCGGGTCCTGGCAGTAGGCCTCGAACGCCCGGGCCGCGGCCCCCATCGTGCCGAAGGAGCCGTTGCAGTCCCCGGCGAGTACCCAGTCGTCCAGCTTGACGCTGAACCAGACCATGGCCTTGAGCCGGCGGCGCCCGCGCTTGCACTCGAGTGTCCAGCCCCCCGTGACGGTGTCGAATCGCTTGGTGATCTCCATGATGTGCACCCGTGCCGCCACCGCGCAGGTTTGCTGCACGTCCAGAGACGTCCTGTGCGGGGCGGCGTGTTCGGTTGTAGTCCGAGGGGTCGGACGTGCAGCAAACCTAATGTACTTCACCCTTCGCGCCGGCGTCAAGGCCTACCAACCGCGATTTCTGAGCCCGTGTGCGGGTTGCAGAAATAAACCTGTCCATCGGACGCAACACGGCGCATGTCGCTGTCTATTCACTCACGATGGAGCACCATGACCCCACCCTAGACGCCGAGCGGTCCGTGACGCGGTGTTTGTTCGAGCCCGTGCAAGAGGCCGATGACGACTCCAGGTGCGACTTGAGCGCCCTGCTAGCCAACGGCTACCACTGCCGAGACCAGTTGGTTGCACACAGGGACTACGAGGTGTGGTCCGCATACGATTCGCGAGCCGATCGCTCGGTCTCCGTCCTCTGCTGCTTGCAGTCCGACCGCGTGCCTTCGTCCGAGGTGGCTGAGCAATACTTGAACGACTGGGCAAGGCGAAAACCCCCGCTGGTGCGGTGTGGTCATGGCTATAGCTCCTTCTTGGTGTACCCACTTGAGTACGGGCACAAGCTGTCAAAGCCGCCGAGGAAGCCGTTTGCGGTCGCGTCGACCGCGCTGATCACGGCTACTGTGATCGCGATCGTCATGCTGCTGTCCTGGCCCGGCCCACAGCAGGGCGTCTTCGTCCAGAAGGGCCTGCCTGAGCCCGCGATCCTTCTGGACAAGGAGCTTCACGCCCGCAACCTGCCGGTCTCGATAGACGGCACGACGGACGGCACTCGATTCGCATGGGCCAACGCGATGGGCGAGGTCTGGCTCAGCTCCAAGGATCAAGACACATGCGTTTACCACGACCCTGACTGGTACACCTTCGACATCGACATTCACCCATCCCGCAACGAGGCGCTTGTAGTGGGAATGAACGGGCGGGTGTGGCGTATGAGCGAGCGAGAGCAGCGGGCGTTTTCAACCGTCGCGCCGTCCGTCCAGGCGTGGTACTCGGGCGATGGCCGAGCCGCCTACATCGTTTCGAGGGATTTCAGCCAGATCAGCAAAGTTGACCTGACGTCCGAAGGTGTTCTCAGAAGCTGGGACATCGCCGGGGGGCTGGTCCACCGCAGCGCCTCAAGCAACGATGTGTTTGCGTATTCCGATGGGAGCCATCACAAAGTGGTAAGCCCGAGCGGCGTTGTTCCCTTGGCAGTTGGCGAAACGGCTCTTGCGTTCGACGCCGACCTGTCGCGGGACCTGTACGTCTTTGGGACGAGCACGGGCGAGTTCTTCATCTTCCATCGCGGCATGACGAGGATCGGCAGTGTCGCTGCACGTTCGGGGATCTACGGCATCGTGCTGGTCGAGAATCGCATCTACATGGCCTGCGTCGGCGGCGTGTACTACGCCGAACTGGAAACGCCCGACCAGGTCCACCTGTTATCCAAGGCAGAGTACACCGACACGCTGTGCCGCGGCCTGGCATGGGACGAAGAATCTGGACAACTGACGGCAATCTTTATTGGAGGTGTGCTTCAATGGCGCGACGTGGATTTACCTTGATCGAGTTGCTGGTCGTGATCAGCGTGATCGCAGTGCTGTTGTCGATCTTGCTGCCCGCCCTGGGCGCAGCGCGCGACTCGGCAACCAGCTTGCAGTGCAAGGCCAACCAGCGTTCGGTGACCACAGGGATCATCGGTGTGATCGATGCCTTCGGCGGCCGCATTCCCGCAACGGCCCAAAGTACGAATACCGCGATAAGCACGCACAAGTACATGGACCTCGCGTTCCCTGACGTCGAGGTGATGCACCACCTAGACCCGGCGACACCCGACGCGTTCAACGTCTGCCCCGAAATTGAAACGCGATACAACCGACCGGCCTACGCCGTAGGCGTGCACGGGTACGCGATCAACACGCGGCTGCGGGAGGGGGGCACCCGGGGTGACAACAACGGCGTGCTCTACACAAGCATCCGGTCGCCTTCGGACTACCCGTTTTTCGCCGAGAGCCGTGCGATCTTCGCGGGGTCTGGTGAAGTGCTCATCGGCAGCAGGTTCGGGACCAGCGCCGGTTCGTTAAACGACTGGTGGCTAGGCACCTACCACAATAACGACACGACCGGGAACGTGACCTACGCGGACGGCCACACGTCGGATTACACCCTTGAGGCTCTCGAAGAGGTCGACTACGCCGGGATCCCTACTTGGTTGACGGATGGCGGCTGATAGAATCGGAGCTGTTTCTTATCACCCCCTTCCGAAAGGACCAGCATGAACCCGGGCACGATTTCGATTAGCTATACCGCAGGCACTTGTACTGATGGCGGCATCCTAGCCGACTTCAACAGCACCGCAGGTTGGTACGACGCGATACCTGGCGGCGCCAATTACTCAACGTGCGTTGTGAATGCGGGGGGCGATGGGACCACGCCCTGGCAGATCATTCTGATCGGCAAGATCGGCAGCGGCTCGTGCGAGATTACCCAGCGATACGTGCAAGACACCGCGGACGCGAGCCCTGTTGGGTCGTACACCAAGTCTGGCGGATCGGGGACGGGGACCGCGACGATTGTGCCCGCGTGATTGACATCAACACCAGGCCTCGAACCAGACGGCGCGGGGCCTGATTTAGGAATCAAACGATAGCGTGACGAAGTTCAGCGACTCCAATACGAATCCGGCGGCAGATTGGAAAGTCGTTGAGATGGTCAAGCTCGGTCGAGAAGTGCCCGAGGAGATCAATGCACTCACGAAGCGTCTATATGCCCACCTGGACGCCTACCTGTACGCGGGTATGGGCGTGATCGATCGTGAACTCCGGGGCGACGTCTTGCAGCAGTTCTTCCTAGAGCACTTCGCGACCAAGAAGCTCCTGTTGAAAGCAGACCCGGCGCGCGGGGAGTTGAAGTCCTTCGCGGTCGTCTGTTTGACGCGATTTGCATGGCGTTACTTGCGCAAGGCGCACCTGCAACGCGGGCGGGTCAGGGAGCTGATCGCAGACCAGCAGGCGGCCGTAGAGATTGATCGTTTTGAGGATGCGTGGGCCCGGTCTGTGATCAGGGCCGCGGGGACAAAGGTCGCGGAGTGGTGTGTTGCAGCAGGCCACGCCAGAACGCTTGAGGTGTGGCACGCACGCAACGGGGCCAACGGTGACATCGAATCGATGCAGGCCCTGGCCGACCGGTTTGACGTAAGGCGGAGCACGATCAAGCGCGACGTGGATCGCGCGAGAGACTATTACATCAAGGCCATCCGTGAGGAATTGGCCCAAGAACTTGGAACCAAGCCCGACCTGATCGATGAGGCGATCGTCGATCTGCGTCGGATACTCGGTTCGTAGAAGACAAAGAGGGCATCATGCTGACACCCGAACGCGCTGTCCTGCGCGCCCACCCAACCCGTCACTTCTTCTTCACCACCTTCTTGTGGTGCAGCTCGTACCCGAAGACGCGCGATCAATTGAGGTCGGTCGCGTCGAGCTGCAAGCCAACCGCTTCAAGCATTGCTTCCAGCTCTTCTCGCTTGGTGTTGCCTGTCCCTTTTTCAAGTGACCTGACGGTTGGCACAGAAACGCCAGCGCTATCGGCTACCTCTTTCTGGGTCAATCCGCTCGCATTCCGGGCCAGTGCAAATTTTTGGGATACCTCTTGATAAGACATAAGGGGCCTTTTTGCAAAATGCAGTTGACATTGTGAGTGTACGAGTTTATTGTGCAAAAGCAAACTACAGTTTACATTAAATCGCAGTAAAGTGCCCCGGTGGTAGGACACCGGGGCGGGTACACGAAAAACCGTCAGGGGCCTATCGTGCAACAACAGCATACCACCGAGGGGGAGGCCGCGGCCAGTCTCCTGGACCCGCTCCCCGACGCCTTACGGGCCGACTGGCTCTGCGCGGTCAGTCAATGGATGGCCGAGTACAGGCGGGGGCAGATCGTGCCGATCAGCGGCCCAGCCCTACCCCAAGCGTCGTCCTCCCCCTGCGACAGAGACGATGAGGGGACAGGCACGCATCCGCCCACACCGAATCGGGAGGTGCAGGTTCCTCTGACCGAAGCAGAGCAGGACATCCTGGACTTTCTCAAGAGGGCCCCGACTGGCGACGACGGACTGCCGCTGTCATACAAGGGCGACGAGATCGCGTTCGGCATCGAGAAGGCCTACAACTACGTCAAGGACCTGCTGGCCCCGTCTGGGCTGTTGCGGCAACGCGACCTCATTACACACAGGCGCAATGTCGGCTACCGCGTTTCACTTCGCCTGCTGGAGCGATCGACTTCGCCCGAAGTCGCGGACGGATAGGCGTGGGGCGCTATATGGGGCGCTCTGGCGCACCATTGAGGGCCTATGCCAAGATCGGTCCGGCACAAGTCCAACATAAAGCCCCGCTCACGACACCGTGGCGGGGTTTTTGAATAGGGGCGGCAGGATTCGAACCCGCGACCAAGGGATTATGAGTCCCATGCTCTAACCACTGAGCTACGCCCCCAATCGAATGGGCCCGGATTCTACTCGACCGGTTGATGCGCTACACTGCACGCGTCACACGCCGGAGTGAAACCGATGCCGACCGCCGCACGCCTGACCCGTGAACAAGCCCGCCGGATTGATCGGCTCGCGATCGATCGGCTGGGGATCCCCGGCGTTGTGCTGATGGAGAACGCGGGGATCAACGCGGCCGATGTCGCCACCGGGATGCTCGAAGCGGTCGGCGGTGACAAGGTCGCCGTCGTCTGCGGCGGGGGGAGCAACGGTGGGGACGGCTTTGTCATCGCACGCCACCTACACAACGCCGGGCGGACGGTGGTTGTGTGCCTCGCGTCGGACCCGGAGACGATCAAAGGCGACGCGCGGGTCAACTACGACATCACGCTGCGGATGGGCGTCAAGCTGATGCGAGTGGATGAAGCGGCGTCGCTCGCCGAGCAGTCGCCGCACTGGTCGTCGGCGGACGTGCTGGTCGATGCGCTGTTGGGCACGGGGTTTGATGCCGGGCGCGGCTTGCGTCCGCACGCCGGTCTGGTGATCGATGCGATCAACGCCGCACGCATGGCTGCTGGCGACACGTCGCCGACGCCGATGGTGCTGGCGGTCGATGTGCCGTCCGGGCTCGACTGCGATACGGGTGTGGCGGCCCCGTCGGCGGTGCGCGCCGACGCGACCGTTACGTTCGTCGGTCGCAAGGCCGGGTTCGATACCGAGCAGGCGCGGGGCTGTCTCGGCGAGGTCTTCGTCGTGGGGATCGGTGTGCCGCCGACGCTGGTGGATGAGGCCGCCGGGTAGCGCGGCGTCCCCGGTGGTACGCTGGTGGGCCGACACCGCCTTGGGGAACGCCGATGCCCGACCACGTCCACCTGATCGACCACCCGCTGGTCACGCACCTTCAGACCGAGCTACGCAGCAACGACACCGGCACGGGGCGGTTCCGCGAGATCGCCGAGCGGCTGGGCGAATTGCTTGCGTACGAGGCGCTGCGCACTGCGCCGTCGGCGAAGCACACGGTCAGCACGCCGATGGAGCCGTACGACGGCGCGAAGCTCCGCGGGCCGATCACGATCGTGCCGATCCTCCGCGCGGGGATGGGCCCGGCGGCGGGGATGGCCCGGCTGGTCCCGGGCGCGCAGGTCGGGCACATCGGGATGTTCCGCGATGAGAAGTCGCTGACGCCGGTGAGCTACTACGTCAAGCTCCCGGCCGACATCGCCCGGGGTGTGACGCTGCTGGTCGACCCGATGCTCGCGACCGGCGGGAGCGCGGCGGCGGCGGTGCACGTGCTCAAGCAGCGCGGCTGCCAAGACATCCGCTTCACCTGCCTGCTCGCCTCGCCCGAGGGCATCGCCCGGCTGCGCGACGACCACCCCGACGTGCCGATCACGACCTGCGCGATCGACCGCGAGCTCAACGAGCAGGGCTACATCCTCCCGGGCCTGGGCGACGCGGGCGACCGCATCTTCGGCACCGTGGAGTAAACGCCTTTCAACGCCGACGCCGCAGCATCGCAAAGCCGACAACACCGAGCAGCGCGGCGGAGCCGGGCTCGGGGATCACGTGGGCCGGCGCGAGGTACGGGAAGCTGTTGGGGAACGGCAGGTCGTTGGCGTCGACGCCGTCGCCCAGCACCGCGTCCTTGGTCAGCAGGGCGAGGGACGCGTCGATCACGTCGTCCTCGAGCTGTCGGCCGTTGAGGAAGCCATCCGGGTTGGTCGCGTCGTAGGTCAGGATGTCGGGCAGGAGGATGCCGGTCAGCGTTGCGGCGTGGTCGGCGTCGCCCGAGAGCGCGGTGATCGCGGCGCGCACGTCGTCGCCGAAAGCCGAGGGGTCATTCACCGGCTCGGCCTGGTTGAACTCGTCCTTGCGTTCCGAGGGGATCAGCACGGTGTTGATGGCCGGGCGTCCCATGCGGTCGATCTGGTGGCCTTGGAGGGAGGTGCTCGCCCAGACGCCGATGCTGTCTGCGCCCAGTTCGCTGCTGGGCAGTTCCAGGACGATCGCCGAGACGTTCGCGCCCGCGAGGGTGTCGTTGCCGGTGAAGTTCAGGCCGTCCTGGAACCCGGCGAGGTCGAAGAAGAACGGGTCATCGAAGACGCCCGCGATGATCTGCCCGCCGTTGGTGGTGTTGAAGGCGGTGCCGCTGTCGCCGTCGCCGAGCAGGAACACGCCGCTGTTATCGTGGCGTTCGAAGAGCATCTTCTGGGCCCCGCCGGCTTCGGGGGTGTAGAACTCGGTGACGTACTCGATGTCGGTGAGCGCGTCGCCATTGGTATCGATGTTGAACCGGTACTCGACTTCTTCGAGGAAGGTGGTCGGGCTCGCGACGCCGGCGAAGGGGTTGACCGTCAGGATCAGGACGGTGTTGTCGGGGTTGGTCGGCGACTGGAAGGCGTAGAGGTCGTTGATGTCGATCCGCCCGTCGTCTCCGACGAGCGGGGCGTCGAGGTGGTCGGCGGCGCCCGCGGAGAGCGGGGCCAGGAGGAGTGCGGCGGCGACGCGTTGTTTCGTGGTGCTCAGGTAAGGCATGGTCTTCTCGCTTGCGAAGGGTGGGTCCAGTCGGGCGTGCGACACCCCGCCGGGATCACGAACCGGCGAGCCCAAGGGGTGGGTGTTGTTGTCGCACGAGCCGGGGGAAGCCGGCTGTCCACCCTCACTACGCGGTGTAAAGCGGATCGGATGCCACGATTGGGTTATTTTTTCGCGGGCGACCATCCGGTAAACACGGCGATCCCTGTGCATCAGTGGCGTGATCGGGTGCCGGACACTTTATGTAGCTTGTGTGGACCTTAATCGCGCGACGCGATCACTCGATACGACCCTCATCACCGGGCAAAGACACACCACCGGCTGGAGAGGTCGCATGTTCACACGCAATAGCAGTATCAGTATTCAACAATCAATCCGTGGCTTGGCGATGGGGTCGGTCATCGTGCTCGCCGTCTGGCTGCTCAGCGGCTGCGCGAACCGGATCAGCGGCGGGCACGGCCAGGCGCCGGGCTTCGAGCCGGTCTGGGACAAGCTCGTGGTCGAGGTCGCGGCGTTTGACGGCAAGCAGCCGACCGGGATCGCCGTCTCCAGCAGCGGGCGGGTCTTTGTCACCTTCCCGTGGTGGGCGGACCGGCCGGACCCGTCGGTCGCCGAGGTGATGCCCGACGGCTCGCTGCGTGCGTTCCCCTCGCCGTACTGGAACAACTGGGACGGCAAGTCCGGCCCGTCGGCGCTGCGCGGCTTTGTCTGCGCCCAGGCGATGTACATCGACCAGACCGACCACCTCTGGGTGCTGGACGCGGGAAACCCGCGTAACCAGGACGGCGTGGTCACCGCCGGGCCCAAGCTCTTCAAGATCAACCTCGCGGACGACACGATCGCGCAGGTGTTTTACTTCGACCACAAGCGCGACTTCACGCGCAGCAGCTACCTCAGCGACTTCCGCGTGGACAACGCCCGGCAGGTCGCCTACATCGCCGACTCGGCGCGCGGCACGATCTACGTCGTCGACCTGCGTACCCGGCAGACGCACCACGTGCTGCTCGGCGACCCGAGCACGACCGCCGACGCCGGCGTCATCGCGCGGGTCGGTTCGACCGAGTGGCGGACCTTCGCCGGACTGATCCCGCAGGTCAACGTGTCGGGGCTGGAGTTGTCGGCCGACGGCGACTGGCTGTACTACCACACGATGACCGGCCGGCGTCTGTACCGCGTGCCGACCGCGACGCTGCGTGACACGCGCACGACCGACTCGCTGAGGGCGCTCGCCGTGGAAGACCTGGGCCCGACCGGCTCGGTGATCGACGGCATGTGGCTGGACACGCAGGACAATCTTTACATGGCCGCGATCGAACGCGACGCGATCATCGTCCGCCGGCCCAGCGGGGCGATCGAGACCTTCGTCGCCGACCCCCGGCTGAAGTGGCCCGACTCGCTGGCGATGGGCCCGGACGGCTACCTCTACTTCACTACGTCGATGCGTCACCTGCGCAAGCCGTACCGGCTGACGGATCAGGTCAATGAGCCGTACTTCGTGATGCGTGCGTCACCGGAGAAGGTGGCGCGTGCGAACGTGACGCGTCAGATCGCGGACGAGAAGCAGCTCGAGGCGGCGTGGTACGCCGGGCAGGCGGGCGAGCAAGAGCGGCTGGCGCAGATCGCCGCCGAGCAGGCCGAGCGCGAGCGTGCGGCGGCGGCGACGCGGGAGCAGATGGCGGCGGCGGCGCAGCAAGAAGCGGCGCAGATCAATGACCAACACGAGGCGACGATCGTGAAGATCGAGCAGGCCGCCGAGCGCCAGAGCCAGGCGGCGGACCACGCGGCACAGCTCGCGCAGGCCGCGACGGCCCAGGCCGCCGAGGCCGAGCAGGCCGCGGAGAAGGCGCGTCAGGCCGCGGAGGTCGCGCGGCGACTTGCGGCGGCGGCGGCGGAGAAGGCCGAGCAGACCCGCCTCGCGCAGGCGGACGCCGATCAGTCTGCGGCGGCTGCGGAACTCGCCCGGCGTCAGCTCGAAGAAGCGGTCGCCGCGTCCGAGCGTGCGGCGGAAGCCGCGGCACGGGCCGAGGCCCTCGCGGCGTCGCTGATGCGTGAGGCGGCGACCGCGGCGGAGTTGGCCGAGCAGGCCGAACGCGATGCGCAGCGCGAGCTGGCGGCGGCCGAGGAGCTGCGGCAGCTCGCCTTCGAGGCCCGCAGCCAGGCCGCGCTCGCCGAGCGCGTCGCCATCGACGCCGAGTACGCCGAGATCAACGGCGAGCGCCCCGAGCCCCGCCTCGAGACCGCCGACGTGCCGACCCAGTCGGAGTAAGTCGCGGACATCACACAAGAGAAGGAAGCGCCGTGCCGCCTCGTGTGGCCCGGCGTTTTTCACTGCGCCGCGTGCGGCTTATCATCACGGAGATGACCGATGAGAACCGACCCGACCGAGTCGTTGTGCCGCTGCGCGTGCGCTACGCCGAGTGCGACCCGATGCAGATCGCACACCACGCGTCCTACCCCGTCTGGATGGAGATCGGCCGGACGGAACTGCTGCGTGCCCAGGGCGCGAACTACCGCGACTGCGAGGACCGAGGCATCTACTTTGCTGTCGCACGCCTCAGCATCCGCTACAAGAAGCCGGCCCGGTACGACGACGCGCTCGAGCTGCTGGTCGTCGGGCTGCCCTGCGCCGGGGTCAAGGTCGAACACCGCTACGAGCTGCGGCGCGGCGACGAACTGCTGATGACCGCGGAAACCACGATCGTCTGCATCACGGCCGAGGGGAAGGCGGTCCCGGTGCCCAAGGGGCTGCTTCCATAGCGGCGACCGGTCACGCACGCTCTCAGATCATGTTTCCTGCTCGGCGTCTTCACGTGCCGGTTGTGCGGGCATGGGCGTAGACCCTTGCCCGGTTATCCCGGCTGCCGGCTCAGCGGCGACTCAATTCTGCCGACACCCTCTGGCCGGCCGTGATTCCGCGGCCGGCAGCGCCCGGCGATCCCCCGGGCGACGGAGGGTTGGGCGATGCCCGCATCGGTGCTGTGGTTTCTGGCGGTGCTCGTGGCGATGGCCGCCGCGTGGTGTGCGGGTCAGCGGACCAGCCGGCTGACCAGCCCGACACGGCGCGGCATCGTGGCGTGCTCGGCCGTGCTGCTGCTGCTGGTCTGGGGCGTACTCATCCACCACCCGGCTGTGGCGGTGCAGTTGATCCCGTTGCCGGTCCTAGCCCGGCTTGAGGGGGTGGGCGCGGCGCCGCTGTTCGTCTTCGTGCTTGCGCTGGCGTGGCAGCACGCCTCGCTCCGCCGGCAACGCGCGGTCATGGTCCTGGGGATGCTCTTGGGCGCGGGCTACTTCGTTCAGGGCGGGCTCTGGATGATGCGCCCGACGCCGACCAACGCCTTCGGCCGTGGCGACGACCAGATCTACGTCAAGCAGACCCAGGACTACTCCTGCGTCCCCGCGGCCTGCGCGACCTCCCTCCGCCTGC
The DNA here is from genome assembly GCA_032356285.1 of Smithsoniella earleae. Lineage (NCBI taxonomy): Eukaryota > Viridiplantae > Chlorophyta > Ulvophyceae > Smithsoniella > Smithsoniella earleae. Next base: position 26,306 of record JAULKQ010007215.1, on the reverse strand, counting down.
TCGGGATCGATGCCAGCGAACGGGAGATGGCTGCGCTCACCGAGACAAGGCCGGGCACGGGCGCGACGCTGCTGCGCGCCATGAACGGGCTGCACGAACGGCTGCGCTACACCGGGTTCCAGCCCCAGCTCATCGAGCCGGACTACGAGCAGCTCGCGCGGCTTCAGCCGCCGCTGCTCACGCCCCTGCGCTACGAGGCGGCGCGCCTGCACATGGTCACGATCGTCGAGGTCCGACCGGATATGGTCCTGATCGCCGACCCCGAGACCGGCATCGAGTTCATGTCCCGCAAACGCTTCGAGGCGCTGTTCCGCGGGCAGGTCATCGCGTTCGATGGCGGCGGACCGCGCGTCACCACCCAGCAACTGCTTGAACAGCACCCCGAGGTCCGCGACCCCGACTGGCCTTCCGAGTTCGTCCACCCCGCAAGCCCCATTCAATGGCTGGTCAACGACGAGCCCGTGGCCTGGCCTTGACTTGTGCGCCCGGTGAGGCATACTTATGCCCATGGACACGCGGTTTTATTTTGATGGCTATTTCGTGTTTACCCGCACGACCTGTGTGTCAGGCGCCATCTAGCCGCTGCGAACCAGCCACGAAGATGCACGCCCTGACGCCATGTGTCAGGGTTTTTTTGTCACCCAGCCACCGCCCCTGAGCCCCCGGGCCAAGCCCCCGCAGGAGAACCGCCATGATCATCGTGATGCGAGCCGACGCGACCGACGCGCAGGTCCAGAATGTGTCCGACCTCGTCGTGGAGGCCGGGCTCAAGCCCCAGCCGATCCGAGGCACCGACCTGGTTGTCGTCGCGGTCATCGGCGACGACCGGCTCAAGGACAGCAGCAAGTTCGAGCAGGTGCCCGGTGTCGACCGGATCATGCGCGTCCTGTCGCCCTACAAGATGGCCGCCGCCGAGACCAAGCCCGGCGAGCGCACGCGTGTCCGCGTCGGCGAGGGCGACGGCTGTGTTTTTGGCGGGACGAACATCCCCGTCATCGCCGGGCCGTGCAGCGTCGAGGGCGAAGACAAGATCCTCGAGATCGCGCACCTGGTGAAAGCCGCCGGCGCACACGCGCTGCGTGGCGGGGCGTTCAAGCCGCGCACCAACCCCTACGCCTTCCAGGGCCACGGCGAGGACGGGTTGAAGATGCTCGCCGCCGCACGCGACGCGACCGGGCTCCCGATCGTGACCGAGGTGCTCACGCCGGCCGACGTCGAATTGGTCTCGCGCTACGCCGACTGCCTGCAGATCGGCACGCGCAACGCGCAGAACTTCAAGCTGCTCGAGGCGGTCGGCGAGACGGACAAGCCGGTGCTGTTTAAGCGCGGCATGTCGATGACGATCAACGAGTACCTCCAGGCGGCGGACTACATCCTCGCCGCGGGGAACCCGAACGTGATCCTCTGCGAGCGCGGCATCCGCACATTCGAGGACCACACGCGCAACACGCTGCCGCTGGCGACCGTGCCCGAGCTCAAGCGCCGCAGCCACCTGCCGATCGTCGTCGACCCCAGCCACGGCACGGGCCACGCGTACCTCGTGCCCGACATGTCCCGCGCCGCGGTCGCCGCCGGCTGCGACGGGCTCGCGATCGAGTGCCACCAGGACCCGGCCCACGCGATGACCGACGGCGCCCAGTCGATTACCCCGCAAGCGATGACCGAGTTGATGGGCTCGCTGTCCCGCGTCGCCGAGGCCGTGGACCGCACGTGCCTGCCCGCGGTGAGTGTTTAACGCAACCCAACCCCGCCCGCGCCCGTATCATCCTTTGACTTACCGGTGCGTGCGACATGATCCAGACCCGTGACATGCGAGTGGACTACGACGGCTTCACCGCCGTCCACGGGCTGACGCTGGACGTCCACGCCGGGCAGGTCTTCGGGCTCATCGGCCCCAACGGCGCGGGCAAGACCAGCACGATCCGCGTGCTCGCGACGCTGCTCGAGCCGACCTACGGGGAGGTGCGCGTCGGCGGGATCGATGTCGCCGAGTCACCCGACCGCGTCCACGCCATCCTCGGCTACATGCCCGACCTCGCCCCGGTCCACGAGGACCTCAAGGTCTGGGAGATGCTCGACCTCTTCGCCGCGGCGCATTTCCTCGGCCGGCGGGAACGCCGCCGCCGCATCGATACGTGCCTCGATCAGGTCGGCATGACGAAGAAGCGCGATGTCAAGGGCAAGGCGCTGTCGCGTGGCATGATGCAGCGCGTGATCCTCGCCAAGACGCTGCTGCACGAACCGCAGGTCATGCTGCTCGACGAGCCGGCGAGCGGGGTCGACCCGGTCGCGCGGATCGAGTTCCGGCGGATCCTCCGCCGGCTCGCCGACGAGGGCAAGACGGTGCTCGTCTCGTCGCACATCCTGACGGAGCTCGCGGACATGTGCGACTCAATCGGCATCATGCGTGAGGGCCGGCTGGTCGTCGCCGGCCAGATCGACGAGATCGTGCAGCGCATGCAGCCCCGGCGCATCGTCGAGATCGATTGCCGGGCAGACGCCGTGTCGGCCCAGGCGATGCTCACCGGCAGGCCCGGCGTGGTGGACGCTCAGGTGAGCGGCAAGACCCTCAGCGTCGAGTTCGACGGCGGCCCGGCCGAGCTCGCGATGCTGCTGACCTACCTCGTCGCCGGCGGCGTGCCGGTCACGCGCTTTGTCGAGAAGCAGTTCGGCGTCGAGGACATCATGCTCCAGCTCGACGGGATGGCGCTCACATGAACCGCATGATGCTCTGGCACAACCCGCTCGTGGTCCGAGGCGTCCGGTCGCGCCTCCGGCTGCCGCTCGCCGCGAGCTGGGCGCTGGTCACGATCGTCGCGTCGGTGTTCCTGTACCTCGGCGTCTCCGCCAACGCCATCCGGCACGGCAACGCGACCCCGCAGGAGGCCGCTCGCGAGGCGATCCTCCCGTTGCTGATGCTCCAGGGCATCATCCTCATGGTCATGGGCAGCGGCGCCGTCGCCGGCGGCATGGCCCGTGAGCGCACCTACCGTCTTCTCGACTACCAACGGCTTACCCCGATGACGCCTGCGGCGAAGATCGTCGGCATGCTCGTGGGCCTCCCGATACGCGAGTACTTTATGTTCGCGATCTCCCTGCCCTTCGTCTTCTACGCCGCGTGGGTCGGCGGGCTGTCGTTCGGCGTGCTCGGCCAGTTCTACCTCGTCTTCCTCTGCTCCACGCTCGTGTATCACATGACCGGCCTGGTCGCGGGCATGGTCGTCGACAAGCCCTGGCGCGCCGGCACCGTCTCGCAGGGGCTGGTCATCCTCCTCTACTTCGCGCTGCCGCAGATCTCCAACGTCGGCTTCACCTTCTTCGAGCACCTCACCGCCCGGCCGGTGTTCTACGGGCTGGTCAAAGAGCACCTGCTGCCCGATGGCCTGGCCGGCGCCGTGCAGGGCGTGCTCATCGATCCGCGCTACGAGAGCGTCGCCTTCTTCGGCATGCAGCTATCGCCGACCGTCTTCTCCTTGATCGTTCAGGGCTGCGCGCTGCTGTCGCTGTACGTCATCGTCCACCGCAAGTGGCAGGGCGAGAGCCGGCTGCCGTTCTCCAAGGGGTACGCGCTGCTGTTCTTCTCGGTGGCGCAGTTGTTCCTCGTCGGCAGCGTCCAGCCGTTCCTCCGGGATGACCGGCTGTTTGAGCTGCTCGCCGGGGCGGACAACGCGTACGCGATGTCGTCCCGCCCGTCGCTGTTCCCGGTCTTCGCCGTGCTGTTGGCGACTTTCCTCGTCTCGGGGATCGTGGCGGCGTTGGTCCTGCACCTGACAACGCCCAGCTACCACCAGTCGGTGCTCGCGCTCAGGCGGGCCAGGCGCAAGGGGTTGGTGAAGCTGCCCTGGGCCGATGACGCGGCGACCTCGCTCCCGCTCGCCGTCGTCTTCACGCTGATCAGTTGGCTTGGCATCTCGGCGGTCTATCAGACCGCGGTGTCCGCCGGGCGGATCCCGGTGACCAACCCGCCGGGCGAGGTCGCGCTGCTGTTGGGGTTGTTCGGGCTGGTTCTGATCACGGTCCAGCAGGTGCGTGAGCAGTTTGTCGAGCGTGTCTTTGTGATGGCGCTGTTTGTGTTCTGGCTCGTGCCGTTCCTGACCATGGTCATCATGTGGAGCGCGTTCAGCATGCCCATCTCCGGGCTGTATGCCGCGATCCCCTTCCCCGCCGCGGGGTTCTGGGTCGGCACGGCGATGCTGGTCAGCGAGTTCGAACGGGTTGGCGACGCGGAGATGATGCTGCTGGAGCAGGCGCGGTACGGCCGGGCGATCGTGCTGATCTCGGTGATGCTGTACGCCGCCGCGGCGCTATTGATGCTGCTCCGCGCCACGCGCCGCTGGGCACGCATCGACCGCGCGGCCGGGCCGACGGCGGATCAGCCCGACGCCGAGACAGCCGCCGACCCGCAACCGCCGTTGTTGGCGGGTGTCCCGGCTTGCGCGGAGGCGGCGGACCGTCCTAGCGCGCGATAAGCACGTCGGTGATCCCCGCGGTGCCGAGCACCACGCTGATCACGCCGTTTACGGTGAAGAAGGCCATGTTCAACCGCTTGGTCTGCCCGCCCCAGACCAGCGCGTGCTCAACGAGCAGCAGGGCGACGGTCAGCCCGCTCGCGATGGCGAAGAACACGCCGAGCTGTTCCGCGCGCGATGCGAGCACGATCAGCGCGCCCGCCGAGAGCGCGTGCAGGAGCCGGCTGATCCCCAGCGCCCGGCCGACGCCGAGCCGGGACGGGATCGAGTGCAGCCCGAGTTCGCGATCGACCTCGGTGTCCTGCAACGCGTAGAGGATGTCGAAGCCGGCGACCCAGCAGAGCACCATCAACGCCAGCAGCCAGACGCCCGTCTGGGTGAGGAAGCCCGGCTCGATCGCGATCGCGGCCGCGATGGGGCTGGCCGCGAGCGCGAGTCCGAGCACCGCGTGGCAGAGCATCGTGAACCGTTTGGTGTAGCTGTACCCGCCGAGCAGGATGAGGACCGCGGGCGCAAGGATGGCCGGCCAACTGTTGCCGTAAAACCCTAGAAAGCCCGCGGCCGACAGGACAAAACCGATCGCGCTCGCCAGCAGTGTCGCCAGCACGGTCTGCTTGCGGACCGCGCCGCTGGGCAGGGCCCGGCCCTGGGTCCGTGGGTTGTCGGCGTCGATTGCGGCATCGGCCCAGCGGTTGGTCGCCATCGCGAACGTGCGTGCGAAGACCATGCACAGCAGGATCAGCGCGAACTCGCCGGCGCTGGGGAGCCGGCCCGCCCAGCCGGCCGCAAGGAACGTCGCGAGCAAGGCGAACGGCAGGGCGAAGACGGTGTGGCTGAGCTTGATGTCACGCGCAACCGCGATAAGTTGGTGAGCGATCGGTGGCGAGGGGGCGCGCGTCATAGGTCAAGTTTACCGCGGCATGGCGGGTTGATGGGGTGTTTGATCCCACGGCATGCCGGCGGCCCGGCACGCCGTGGGCTTGATGGCGCGACACAATCTGTTTTCTCTACTCCCTACTCCCGACGCCGTGCCGCCGGACCTTGTCGCTCCATCGGATGTTCAGGTCGTGCTCGATGTGGACCAGGTCCAGCACCCGGCCGACGACGAAGTCAACCAGGTCCTCGATGGATTGCGGCAGCATGTAGAAGCCCGGCTGCGCGGGGCAGACGATCGCGCCCGCCTCGGTCACGGCCTGCATGCTGCGGATGTCGATCAGCGACAGCGGCATCTCGCGGTGCACGAGCACGAGCCGGCGGCGCTCCTTGAGCGTGACGTGCGCCGCGCGGTGCACGAGGTTCTGCCCGGTTCCCGACGCGACCGCGCCCAACGTGTTCGACGAGCAGGGGACGACGACCATGCCGTCGTGTTGAAACGAGCCCGAGGCGATCGTCGCGCCCACGTCGCGGAAGTTGTGGAGGATCAGGTGGTCGGGTTTGCCTTCGCCTTCGGCCAGCCCCGCAAGCGACGCGAGGCCGCTCGGCGTCAACCCTTCGAGGCCCAGCTCATCGTGCAGCAGCCGTTGGCCCAGCGGCGACACGACCAGGTGCGTCTCGATCCCCGCGGCGACGACGAGTTGGATCAGCCGATGGGCGTAGACCGCGCCGCTGGCGCCCGTGATCGCGACGACGAGCCGGCGGGTTGGTTGGATACCGTTCATATTCCGAAGTGTAGGCCGTGTCACCCTACGAAGCGTAAGCAAGTGCCCTGAATCATCGAAGATTTTCGCGCTCGCTGCCGCTTCGTGAACCGACTAATTCGCGGGCTGGCGCCTGACGGTTTCGCGGGTGATGATCATCGCCCGGTCGGTGACCTCGAGCCCGACGAGCCGTCCGTCGCGCAGCCCGCCGCTGTGATCGATGGGCAGGTCGATCGGGCCCGTGGGCGTGCCGGTCATCAGGTCGAGCATGCGGTCGCTGCCGGTGCGGGTCGCGATGAGTTCGATGGCGGTCTCGGTGGGCAGCGGCACCTTGCCGGCCCGCGCGGCTTCGAGCGTGCTGGAGACGATCCCCTTTTCATCGACCGCGATCTTGAACGTGAGCGCGACGACCTGCTGGACCTTGCCGTTGTCAAGGTCACAGGTGATGCGCAGTCGGCCGTCACCCGCGGCGTCGAGCATCGCGGCCTTGACCGAGCTGGGCAGCTTGATCCCAACGCCAGCGAGCAGGTCACTGCCCTCGCTGGCGAGCCAGACGTTGAGGTCCTCGAAGGGGATCTCGAAGGTGCGGCGCTGGCCGATCAGCGCCGCGACGCCGGTGCCGGTGGGGCCGCTGGGGACGTTGGAGCCCTGCGCGGTCCACTCGCTGACGACGTGGTTGCGGACCGACTCGCTGATGTCGGCCCGCTCTTTGTCGGAGAGCTGGGCGATGCGCTGCTGCTCCTGGGTGTAGTACGCGGGCACGCCGCGCAGGGTCAGCGAAGCGGTGAGCCCCCCGACGACCAGCAGCACGAACACCGCGAGGAACGCGAGCCCGAGGATGCGCACGCCGCGTGATCGCTGCTTCGTCGTCGCGCCGCTCATCGACCCGCCTCGTGCAGGCCGCGCGCGGCCTCGGCCAGCCGCTGGTGCAGGATCTCGTGGTCGCCGACCGCAGCGAGCGCCCGGGCCAGTTGGTCGTAGCGCTCCACGCTGCGCTCGGGTGCATCGATCGCGTTCAGCGCCGCGTCGCCCAGCGCCTCGCTGGCCCGCATGAACCAGTGCGCGGGCGTAGGCGGGCGGGTCGCCAGCGGGTCGATCCATCGCCCGACCCACGCCGGGTCGGGCGCGGCCAGGTCGGCGCGGATAGCCGGGCCGTTGAACGTGGTCACGGCCCACGGCTTGTCGCTGGCCGTGTTGTCGCAGAAGAGCACTTCGATCGGGCGACGCTGCTCGCGCACAAGTGCATCAAGGGCCGCCGCATCGTCACGGGTCGACGGATTTGTCAGCACGACGCAGCCGCAGCGCTCGTCCGCGATGAGCTCGCGCGGGTCGGCCAAGCGGTTATCGGTGCCCAACAGGATGAGCCCGTCGATCGCTTGCTGGCGTTTCTGCCGCCTGGCCTCCTGCAGTGGCAGCAGCACCCGCCGGACCATCTGCCAGTCGAGGTCCCGCCGCGCCTGGTCGAGCGCTTCGAGGCACAGCGACTCGCAGCGGGCGTAGTCGAGCCCCGCGAGCGCGGCGCTGGCGGACTGCATCAGGTCATCGATCACGGTCGGCATCGCCTGAGTTTAACAACCGGCGTGGCCGTCCGGGCTCACAGCCGGGGCACCACGATCAGCAGCGCCGGCAGCACGAGCACGCAGAACACGGCCGTGTTGACCAGCCACATGCTCCCGGCCATCCGCGCATCGAGGTGGAACAGGTTGGCCACGATCACGCTCTGGATCGCGATCGGCATGAACGCCATCAGCAGAAGCGTCTGCTGGAGCAGCGGCGGGGGCGGGGCGGTGCCGAGGTTGCGCGCGGCGAGCAGGATCAGCAGCGTCAGCAGCGGCGTGGCGATGAACTTGACGCCCGCCAGCAGCGCGTGCGATCCGAGGTGTGGCCGGAGCTGATCCAGGTGCACCCGCATCCCGATCCCGAAGTAAGCCGTCGCCGAGCCGACAAAGATCAGCACCTTCAGGAGGTACCAGTCGTGGACCACCGCGGGGAAGGGCACACGCAGGTACGCGAGCGCGATGCCGACGGCGGCGGCGTAGAAGAGCATCGCCTTCCAGTCGACAAAGCTCTTGTAGATCACCCGGCCGAGCGAGGCGTCGCCCTCGCCGTGGTCACCGAAGTGCTGGGCGAGCGGGAAGAGGAAGATGACGACGGCCATGGACATCGTCATCACCACGAGCATGCCGTAGGCCAGCGCGCCGATCGACAGTTGCTCGACCTGCTCGGGCCCCAGCGCGCCTTGTTGGCGCAGCAGTTTGCCGGCGGGGAGGATGGCGTAGGCGAGAAACGAGCCGAGCGCGAAGCCGGAGTTGCGCAGCCCCGCGGCGATGGCGAGCGTGCCGACCTGCTTGCGGCCCAGCCCGATCGCCTTGGCCAGCGGGATGATCAGGAACGCGGGGATGATCACCAGCAGCGGCTCGATCGCCAGCACCCAGACGTTGGCGGCCGCCGGCTCGAGGTTCCACAGCGCGAACAGCCCCGTGGTGGACCAGAGGAACACGATCGTGAACCAGTGGACCTTGCGGCTGAAGTCTTCATGGAGCCAGCCGCGCTCGCGGGCGAGGTAGCCGCCGGCGATGGACAGCGCGCTGACGGCGGCGAGCGCGAAGAACTCGATCGTTCGGGCGTCCATGGTCTCCCGCTAATCGAGGTCGCGCGGCAGGGTCGTGTCGGACACAAACGCGGCGTAGATCGCACGCACCGCCTTCTCGAAGTCGTCGGTATCCGTGCCGACGATGATGTTCATCTCGCTGCTGCCCTGGTCGATCATGCGGATGTTGACCCCCGCGTCGCCGAGCGCCCCGAACAGCTTCGCGGACGTGCCCGGCAGGCGGGCCATGCCGCGGCCGACCGTGGCGATCAGCGCGAGGTTGTCGTCGACGTCGATGCGGTCGGGCTTGGCGTTGACGCGGATCGCCTCGACGACCTCGTCCAGCCGGCCGTCGAGCGCGGTGTCCTCGATGACGACGCTGAGCGTGTCGATGCCCGAGGGCATGTGCTCGAAGCTGATGCCGAAGTCCGCGAGCACCCCCAGCACCCGCTTGCCGAAGCCGATCTCGCTGTTCATCATCGCCTTCTCGACCTGGATGATCGTGAAGTCCTTGCGGCCGGCGATGCCGGTGATCTGGTAGCTCATCTTCGCACGCGGGTGGTCGTTGCCAACGATCAGCGTGCCGGGGTGCTCGGGGTCGTTGGTGTTGCGGATGTTGACGGGGATGCCGGCGGCGCGGACCGGGAACACCGCGTCCTCGTGCAGCACGCGCGCGCCCGAGTACGACAGCTCGCGCAGCTCGCGGTACGTCACCGCCTCGATCGTGAACGCCCCCGGCACGATCCGCGGGTCCGTGATCAGCAGGCCGTGCACATCCGTCCAGTTCTCGTAGACCTCGGCGTCGATACCGCGCGCCAGGATCGACCCGGTCACGTCCGACCCGCCTCGGCTGAACGTCTTCACGTTCCCGTCCGGCCCGAGCCCGAAGAACCCGGGCACGACGACTCGGCCCGCGCCTGACAAACGCTTGGCCACCGTTGCATAGGTCTTCGCCTCGTCCAGCCGGCAATTTGGATCGAAAAAGATCAGCTCGGTCGGATCGATGAAGTCGCACCCCAGCAGCTCCGCGACGATCCGCCCGTTGATCGCCTCGCCCCGGCTCGCCGCGTAATCGGCCGGCAGCCCACACTTGCCGTGCTCGGCGATCGTCGCCTCCGCCTCGTTCAGCAAAGGCCCAAGGTCCATCGTCAGCCCCAGTTCATCGACGATCCCGCGGAACCGATCGCACACCGGGTCCCACGCGTCGTCGAACGACAGCCCCTTGCTTGCCAATTCGTGGCAGAGGTAGAGCAGGTCGGTGACCTTCGTGTCCTGCGGCGAGCGCTTGCCCGGTGCGGAGGGCACGACGACCCGCCGGCCATCGTCGGCGGCGACGATGCCCTGCATCTTGCGGATCTGCGGGGCGCTGGCGAGCGAGGTCCCGCCGAACTTGGCGACTTTGGTGGGCATGGGGCTGTTGCGTGGGCGTTTGTCGAGCCGGACACGATACCGCAAGCCACCGCCGCCCGCAGTGCGTGCGATTGACGACGGAGCGTTTCCCACTAGAATCTTCCTTTCCCGTGTGGCTTTTAGCCCTGGGCACGGACCGAATTTGCCTAAACCACCGGCTCACAGCCCGGCCAGGACGCCGGGGCTGGCAGCCGATCCCCTTGTTTGACAACCGACCCCGAAGAAAAGGACCCGCGCGATCATGGCCACTAAGTCCACCAAGAAGACCACCCAGAAGACCGCCACCAAAGCCAAGCCCGGCAAGATGGTCTACTACTTCGGCAAGACCAAGACCGACGGCAACGCGACCCAGCGTGAGCTGCTCGGCGGCAAGGGCGCGAACCTCGCCGACATGACCAAGATCGGCCTGCCCGTCCCCGCCGGCTTTACCTGCACCACCGAGTGCTGCGACCAGTACTACAAGCAGGGCCGCAAGCTGCCCAAGGGGCTGATGGACCAGGTCCGCGCCGCGGTCAAGCTGCTCGAGAAAGAGAACGGCAAGAAGTTCGGCAGCAACTCGGACCCGCTGCTGATGTCGGTCCGTTCGGGCGCGGCCCAGTCGATGCCCGGCATGATGGACACGGTCCTGAACCTCGGGCTCAACGACGAGGCCGTGGTCGGCCTCGCGAACGCGACGGGCAACGAGCGCTTCGCCTACGACGCGTACCGCCGGCTGCTGAACATGTACGGCGATGTCGTGATGGGCGTGGACCACCACGCGTTCGAGGCCGAGTTCGACAAGATCAAGCGGCAGCAGGGGGTGCACTTGGACACCGACGTGACCGCCGCCGGGCTGATCAAGCTCTGCGAGGCGTACAAGAAGGTGATCAAGACCCACGCCGGCCAGCCGTTCCCGCAGGACCCGATGAAGCAGCTCGAGCTGGGCATCACCGCGGTGTTCAAGTCGTGGATGGTCCCGCGTGCGATCCGCTACCGCCAGATCAACGAGATGGTCGGGCTCAAGGGCACGGCCGTGAACGTCCAGACCATGGTCTTCGGGAACATGGGCGACGACTGCGGCACGGGCGTCGCCTTCACCCGCAACCCCTCGACCGGTCAGAACAAGTTCTACGGCGAGTTCCTGGTCAACGCGCAGGGCGAGGACGTCGTCGCCGGCATCCGCACGCCCCAGCCGTGCGAGGAGATGCACAAGTGGAAGTCGCCGACCGACAAGACGATCGGCAAGCGGCTGCACGGCGAGCTGATGAAGATGAAGCAGACGCTCGAGAAGCACTACAAGGACGTGCAGGACATCGAGTTCACCTTCGAGAAGGGCAAGATGTTCATGCTCCAGACCCGCACCGGCAAGCGGACCGGGGCGGCGGCGGTCAAGATCGCCTGCGACATGGTCAAGGAGAAGCTGATCGCCGAGAAGACCGCGGTCAAGCGGATCCCGGCCGGTGACCTGACCCAGCTCCTGCTGCCGTCGTTCGACCCCAAGGCGAAGGCCAAGGCCAGCCCGCTGACCGTTGGCCTGCCCGCGTCGCCGGGCGCGTCGTTCGGGGCGCTGGCGTTCACCGCGGAAGAAGCGGTCGAGCGCACCCACGCCGGCGAGCGCGTGCTGCTCGTGCGCCAGGAGACCAGCCCCGAGGACGTCGACGGCATGCACAGCGCCGACGGCATCCTCACCTCGACCGGCGGGATGACCAGCCACGCCGCGGTCGTCGCCCGCGGCTGGGGCAAGTGCTGCGTCGCCGGCGCCGGTGAGATCCACATCGACGCCAAAGCCGGCAAGATCAAGGTCGCCGGCAAGACCTACGGCCGCAAGGACGTGTTGTCGATCGACGGCAGCACCGGCGAGGTCTTCGCCGGCGAGATGGGCACGGTGACGCCCAAGCTCTCCGGTGACTTCGCGACGGTGATGAAGTGGGCGGACAAGTACCGCAAGCTCGACGTCCGCACCAACGCCGACTCGCCCGCCGACGCCAAGCGCGCCCGCGACTTCGGCGCCCAGGGCATCGGGCTCTGCCGGACCGAGCACATGTTCTTCGAAGGCGACCGCATCATCGCGATGCGCGAGATGATCCTCGCCGAGACGCTGGGCGACCGGCAGAAGGCGCTCAAGAAGCTGCTGCCTTTCCAGCGCAAGGACTTCATCGGCATCTTCACCGCGATGAAGGGCCTGCCCGTGACGGTCCGCCTGCTCGACCCGCCGCTGCATGAGTTCCTGCCGCACGACGCGAAGGGGATCTCCGAGGTCGCCAAGGTCCTGGGCCTCAAGCCCGCGGTGGTCAAGTCGCGCGTCGCGATGCTGCACGAGTCCAACCCGATGCTCGGCCACCGCGGCTGCCGGCTGTCGATCACGTACCCCGAGATCCTGACCATGCAGGTCACCGCGATCGTCGAGGCGGCGATCGCGTGCAAGAAGAAGCGGGTCGATGCGCACCCCGAGATCATGATCCCGCTGGTCGGGACCAAGGCCGAGCTCGCCATCCTCCGCGAGAAGGCCGAGCAGACCATCGCCGACGTCAAGGCGGCCAAGAAGTACACCGGCAAGCTGGACATCACGATCGGCACGATGATCGAGATCCCGCGTGCGGCGCTGACCGCCGACGAGGTCGCGGAAGAAGCCGACTTCTTCAGCTTCGGTACCAACGACCTGACGCAGCTCACCTTCGGCTACTCGCGCGACGACGTGAACAGCTTCCTGCCCGACTACATCGGCCAGGAGATCCTCGAGAAGGACCCGTTCCAGTCGCTCGACGCGACCGGCGTCGGCCAGCTCGTGGCGATGGGCGTCGAGAAGGGCCGGTCGACCAAGAAGAAGCTCAAGGTCGGCATCTGCGGCGAGCACGGCGGGGACCCCGCGTCGATCGCCTTCTGCCACCAGGTCGGGCTTGACTACGTCTCCTGCTCGCCGTTCCGCGTGCCGATCGCCCGGCTCGCCGCGGCCCAGGCCGCGCTCGGCTGATCCTTATCGGCAGCACCGCTGAAAACCACCCCCCATAGCCCCCACCGCGAGGTGGGGGTTTTTCGTTATAGGCGCTGAGTGAAGCAAGTGGTGAGCTGCATGCCCGCCTCCGTTGTACCTCAATCCACGGTTCATCCCGGTCGATAAGCCCTCAATGCAGGCGTGGCGATGGAAGAAACAATCCGCACCCGGCGACGCGGGCTGGCGACAGCGCAGGGCCGAGCGTTTCAGCGGGGCCACGGTGCAGTGTGAGCTGGGGACGATCGCCGACATCTCCGCCTCGGGCATGCGCGTCGCGTGCGAGGGCAAGCCGCCGGTGCGGGTCGGCGGGGTGATGCCGGTGCGGATCAAGTTCGGTGACGGCGCGTTGACGCTCAAGGCCCAGGTCCGCTGGTGCAAACGCCGGGGGCTGAAGCGACACGAGATCGGCTTGCAGTTCATCGATCTGCGGCCGGGCATGCCCAAGGTGCTCGAAGCGATCGCCCGGTTCGGGATGGCCGCGGCGGCGAAGGGGATGGACGACGGTACGCCGGGCCCACAGCCCGATCGTGCGGGCAGCGACACACCCCCGCCCCCACCGCACTTCGCGGTCGACCTGCCCAACTACTTCCGCGTGCTCGGGCTCGAGCCCGGGGCCAGCGAGTCGCAGATCAAGGCCCGCTACCGCAAGCTCGCCGTCGCCTGTCACCCCGACCGCAGCGATGCGCCCGACGCGATGCAGCGTTTCGAGGCGATCAACGAGGCATACCACGTGCTGTCGGACCCAGAGCGCCGTGACGCCTACCTGCGCATGGCGGGGTGAACGGCGGGCACACGGCTGCGTCACTGTGCGCTTCTCCGCTACACTGCACCGATGAACCTTAACGCCCCGATCCGCTTGGCCCTGATCTGCTCCGCGTTGTGTGCATGGGTAGGGTGTGAACAGGCGACGCCGTCTGAAGAAGCCCGCGAGACGCCACCCGTTGACCAGGCCGACCCGCCGCAGCCCGAGCCGCCAGCGCCCGAGCCGGTTGTGCTGCTCGCCGACGGGCTGGACGGCTGGGAGCCGATCAACTTCGGCGGCGAGGGCGAGGTCTCGTTCAAAGACGGCGTGGTCAACCTCGACTTCGGCGGGCCGATGACCGGGCTCAAATACACCGGCGACATCACCGGGCTCTTCGGCGAGGGCCTGGAAAACTACGAGATCACCCTCGACGCCAAGCGCGTGCAGGGCCTGGACATGTTCCTCGGTCTCACGTTCCCGGTGGGCAAGGACGGGCACGTCAGCTTGGTGCTCGGCGGCTGGGCCGGGGCGATCACGGGGCTGTCCAGTCTCGACGGCATGAACGCCTCGGAGAACGCGACGACCAAGTACAAGACCTTCGAGCAGAAGCAGTGGTACGCGGTGCGGGTCCGTGTCACGCCGGGGAAGATCGAATGCTGGCTGGACGACGAGCAGATCGTGGATGTCGACCGCGCGGACTACATGGAGTACGACGTGCACGGCATGGTGCAGAGTTCGGTGCCGTTCGCGTTCTTTACGTATGAGTCGTGGGGCGCGTACCGGGACGTGAAGGTGACGCGGATCGATTGAACCGGATCAGCCGGGCCACTCACCGGTGTAGACCTCGGTCGCCGGGCCGGTCATGATGACCGGGCCCGGTTGATCGGCGTCGTGGTCGCGCCATGCGAGCTGGAGGTCCCCGCCGGGCAGGTGCGCGGTGATCGCCGGGCCGCTGCGGTCGGTCAGCACGCCGGCGACGCAGACGGCGCACGCGCCGGTGCCGCAGGCCAGCGTCGGCCCGCTGCCGCGCTCCCAGTGCAGCACGCGGACCGCGTCGTCGTCCAGCACCTCGACGAAGTGGACGTTCATCCGCTCGGGGAACGCGGGGTGCGACTCGAGCGCCGCGCCCCAGTCGTGCAGCACGTCGGTCGTCTCGTCGCTGACCTCGTCGACAAAGATCACCGCGTGGGGGTTGCCCATCGAGACGAAGGTCGCGTCGAAACGCTCGGTCGTGCCGGGCACCGACAGCTTGAACGTCTGGGGCTGGTCCGTCTCGGTCAGTTCGTCGACCTCGACCGGCACGTCCGCGGGCACCAGGATCGGTCGGCCCATGTCGACACTGACGGTCTTCACCGCGCCCAATGCGTCGACTTCGTAGCCCAGCGACAGGACGCCGCACGCGGTCTGGATGCGCATCGGGTTCTGCCTGGGGTTGGGTCCCAGGTCGTGGTCATGCACCATCTTGCAGACGCAGCGGATGCCGTTGCCGCACATCTGGCCCTCCGAGCCGTCGGCGTTGAACATCCGCATGCGCGCGGACGCGTCGACGCCCTCCTCGGGCGGGAGCACGAGGATCAGCCCGTCGCTGCCGATGCCGAAGTGGCGCTCGGCGACGACCTGCGCGAGCTTGGCGGGCTGGGGGACGTCCTGGCTGAAGCAGTCGACGTAGACGTAGTCGTTGCCGAGGCCGGTCATCTTGATGAAACGCATGGGCGTGCTCGGGTGGGGCGAAAAGCCGGGCATTATACGCGGTTTCACCCGCCGAGCACCGACGCCAGGCCATGGCCGCCCGCCAGGGTCGCGGCGAACCACCCCGCGAGGGCGAGCAGCGTGGCGGCCTTGACCCGCGCCATGACGCGGTCGACCGGCGTGTCCTCAATCGGCTGGCCGACCAGCGAACGCAGGTGCTGCTGACGCCAGTGGATCGACCCGTGACGCCAACTCGGACGCTTCACCGACGCCTGGTTGAGCACCGCGACGCGCCCGAGCGCGTGGACCATGGTGTCGATCGAATCGCGGTCAAACACCCGCCGGCCCAGCGCGTCGTGGTCCGGCGTCTCCGCGGTCAGCGCGAGGTGGCGGGCGGCGAAGACGTCCGCTTGCCGCTCGATCCGGCGCGACACCCAGCCGAAGAGCAACAGCGCAGCGGCGAAGACCGGGCCGGCGATGACCAGCGTCTGGTTCTGCGGGTCGTACAAGTCGAACCACGCCGGCCCCATCGTCCCGACGGGGTCCATGGTCTTGCTTGCGTGCAGCGCGACGGCGCTGCCCATGGCCTTGTTGGCGATCAGCTCCAGCGTGCCGAGCATCGCCAGCAGCACGGCGATCATCCAGACCATGTGCCGCTGCTTGACGTGCGCGATCTCGTGGGCCATGACCGCCTCGACCTCGCGGGGCGCGACTTGTTCGAGCAGGCCATCGGAGAGCAGGATGTAGCGGACGCGGGCGAGCAGCCCGGTCACCGCGGCGTTGACCATGCCCCCGCCGGTCTGCCACAGCAGCAGCTCGCGCACGCGGACGCGGTGGGTCTTGCAAAGCTCGACCATGCGCTCGCGCAGCTCGCCGGGTGCAAGCGGCGTGGTGTGCCAGGCATAGCGGATCACCAGCGGCGAGAGCACAAAGACTATGAGGATGCCCGCCGGTGTCAGCAGCGTCGCCGTGCCCTCGCTGATCAGCCCGTGGTGCGCCGGGCCGAGCAGCAGCACCGCTTCGACCCACGCGAGCACCGCGAGCAGCGGCAGCATCAGCAGACCGAGCTGGTGGCGCGCCTGCATCGACACGTACCCGCCCCGTGAAAGTAGCGGGAACACGGGCAGGCCCCGGTCGGCCTGGCGGAAGACGATCGACTCGCGCAGCCGGCGGTCCACCGGGTAGTACGACCACCACGACGCGATCACCGCCGCGATCGTCGGCAGCATCACGAGCAGCTCATCGATCAGCACCACGTGCTGGAACACGATGCGAACGGCGCGCAGCGCCCCGAACACCAGGTCGCCGGCAAAGAGCCCGAGCAACACGAACGGCAGGGCGGTGGTCAGCGTCTCGAGCCGGCGCAGCGTGCGCTCGCCCCCGGCTCCGCCGAGCTTCCGCCGGGCACGCATGCAGGCGGTCTGGTAGATCAGGACGAGCAGCAGCTTCGGCACAAGCACGATCGCGAGCACCGGCAGCGGCCCGAGGTAGGGCCAGCTATCTGCGGGCAACGCTTCGACCGCCCGCACCGAGCCGTCGGCCGAGACGCGCTCGGCGACGACGGCCGCGTCGTGCAGGAAGATCGCGATGAACAGCCCCAGCAGCAGGATCTGCATGATGCCCCGCTACCGCAGTTCGTGGTACGCCTCGGCGTCGGGGATCGCCCGGCCCGCCTTCGCCGCCGCGGCAACCAGCGGGTCGTCGCTCTGCTCCAGCGCATCGAGCGCACCGCTGATCGCCTGCTGGTTCCCCGAACTGCCGCGCTCGAACCGCGCGTAGCCCAGACGCAGCGCCGCCCACACGCGGAACGTCCGGTCCCGGTCGTCCTCGGCGATGCGGATCAGGTCGGCGATGTTGGGGATGCCCGCGTCCGAGCTCGTCGATTCGGTCGTCTTGAGCTTGGCGTTCCAGGCCGATTCGACCGACGTGATCGCATCAAACCAGCGCTGCACGTCGGCATTGATCGCCTGCACCTCCTCGGGCTCGAGGGCGCCGTCTTCCTCGGCGGCCGTCGCGATCTTTCGAATCTGCACCAGCGCGCTCTTCATCGTCAGCAGCCCGCGCTGCCGCGCCTTGAGCCGCAGGTTGCGCTCGAACATCTGCCTGCCGAAGGCGAGGTACGACGCGGCGATCAGCGGCGCTTCGTCGAAATCGCCTTGCTCGATCAGGTCGTTGATCCGTGTGGTCACCGCGGTGTTGAGGGCCTGGGCGAAGTGCTCGACGGCCTGCGACTCGAACTGGTTCGCGGGGATCCGGCGGTCCATCACGCCCTCGGCGAGCTTGGCCCGCGCGGCCCGCTCAAGCTCGTCGGTGACGCCGATGGCCAGGGCACGTTTCTCGTCCTCGTACCCGCCGGTGCGGAGCATCGCCCGCGACGCCTCGACCGCCTCGAACAGCGCGCCGCCGTCGTCCTCGCGCTCGCCGCCCGCGACGCCGAAACGCGGCAGGTCCGCGGGCAGGGACTGGGCCTGTAGGACCGCGTCGGTGATCGATCCGCTCGGCGCATCGGGCGGCGTGGGCCGGGTCTTCACGAACAGGATCAGCCCGAGCACGAGCAGGATCGCGGCGGAGATCGCCATGCCGATCTTCATAAGGGGTACCTCAGGGGAGTTATCATCAAGCGCCAGGTGCGGGCGTCGGCGTCAACGGGCCGAGCACGCCGGGGGTGTTGGACTCGCCGAGCATCAGCCGGAGCAGGTTGGGCACGTCCGGGCTCTCGCGGTCGCCCGCGCCATAGCCGACGTCGATCATCGTCATCGCCGGCGGGGGGCCGAATGCGTCGCACAGCCCGGCGACCAGCGCCGCGCCGGTCGGCGTGACCAGCTCGCCCGTCCGGTCCACGCCCACCGTCGGCACGCCCGCCATCAGGTACGCCGTCGCCGGCGCGGGCACGGGCATCACGCCGTGGTCGCAGCGGACAAACCCCCGGCTGATCGGCAGCGGCCCGCAAGACACGGTTTCGACTTCAAGCAACTCGAGCGCGACCACCGAGCCGAGCATGTCCACGATCGAATCGACCGCGCCGACTTCGTGGAAGTGGATCTCCTCCAGCGTCTTGCCGTGCACACGGGCCTCGGCTTCGGCGAGTTTGGTCACCACCCGCCCGGCACGCTCACGCCCCCGCGGCGTCGTCTCGAGCTTCTCGACCATCGCCATGATCTCACGGTAGCCGGTGTGGTGGTGATGGCCGTGGTCGTGGTGGTGCGCATGGCCGTGCTTGTGGTCATGGTGATGCCCGTGCTCATGGTCATGACCATGCTTGTGATGCCCAGCCACATCGGCCGGCACCGCATCCGCGGCGCCGGGCTCATCCAGCAGCACGACCTTGAGGTCCACCGCCCCGATCCCGTGCCGGTACACCCGGTCGGTCGTGATCTGGTAGGGCCTCTCGACCGGCAGTTTGCTCAACGCCGATCGCACCGCGTCCAGATCGGCCCCCAGGTCCACCATCGCGCCTAAAAACATGTCCCCGGCGATGCCGCTGAACGGGTCGATGTGCAGGTTTTTACTCATATCGGCCGATCATACCCCAGCCGGCGTGGCCAAACCAACGCCGACCCCGCTTAAGGAGCCCCCGATGACCGACCCGACCCCGCCCGGCGCACCGCGCCAGCCGATCGACCCCGCCGGTACCTCGACCCCGCCGCCGCCCCCGCCCGGGTACGTGCCCGCCGTCTACGTCCAGCACCCCGGCAGCGGCAAGGGCGCCAGCAAGATCATCATGTACCTCTTGTTCGTCGCGCTGCTCGTGTCGATCACGGCCAACGTCTACCTCGCCGGCCCGGTCAAGATCATCGCTCAGGCGCTGGCCGGCGGCGTGCAGGAGGTGCCCTACGACGCGGCGTTCGAGCCGACGGGGAACACCGACCGCGTCGTCGTCGTCGAGATCACCGGCGCGATCGATGCGCCGACCGCCGACTTCGCCCGGCAGACCTTCAAGCGCCTGGAAGAAGACAAGCCCGGCGCGGTCGTGCTCCGCGTCAACTCCGGCGGCGGGGGCGTGACCGCGTCCGACCAGATCTGGCACGCCGTCAAACGATTCCAGGCAAAGCACCCCGAGGTCCCGGTCATCGCCAGCTTCGGCGGCGTCGCGGCCAGCGGCGGGTACTACATCGCCGCCCCCGCCGACCGCATCTTCGTCGAACGCACCGGCATCACCGGCAGCATCGGCGTACTCGCGCAGATCCCCGCGCTCGGCGGGATGATCGAGCAGTACGGCGTCGAGATGAACATGGTCATCGCCAAGCAGTCGCCCAAAAAAGACGACGCGAACAACCTCTTTGTCGAGTGGTACGACGATGAAGGGAACCTGACCGAAGACGGCGAGGCCGCCGTCGCCGTGCTCGACAACCTGCTCGGCGACGCCTACGACACGTTCCTCGGTGTCGTCGTCGAAGGCCGACAGGCCGTGGACAGCAAGATCACTAAGGATGAGCTCGCGCAGGCCGCCAACGGCGCGATCTACGTCGGCCAGGAAGCCATCGACGCCAAGCTCGCCGACGAGATCGGCTATCTCGACGACGCGATCGCCCACGCGATCCAGCAGGGCAAGCTGCCCAAGGACGCCGCGATCAGCGTGATGCGCGAACCACAGAGCGGCGGGTTGCTGAGCTTGGCGATCGGCGAGCGCGGCGGCGTGAACCTCGCCGACGTCACCTCGGACGAGCTGCGCGAGATCGCCGACGACCTCACCGCCGTCCGACTCGAGTACCGCATGCGGCTGCGCTGATCGGATTGTCGGCGTGCTTTCAAGCCGTTACGATGGTTCAATCTTCGTGTAGTCCTTTCTCGACCCGCCGGGCGCACTGCTCGGCCGACCCAAGGAGCGATCTGATGAGTCTGCGTGACACGATGAACAACAACCCCGCCGCGGTCACCGGCGGGGCCGTCGTCCTGCTGCTGCTGTGCCTGTTCCTGGTCTACTGCCAACTCGCGGGTGGTGGTGGCGGCAGCTTTTCCGTAATCTACTACGACGTCGCGGCCGGGCAGATCAAGATCGTTCAGGGCAAGGCCGACACCCCGCTGACTTCCCCCCTGGAGGCGGGCGGTGATGTCTACCAGGCGCACGTCTTCTCCTGTGGCGAGTGCTCGCCTGTCACCGACGGCATGACGGCGGCCGACCTCGAGGCCGCGGGGATGTTCGTCGCCTATATCGCGCGGTGGGACCCCAGCTCCGAAAACGAGTTTGACGACGGAGCGCATTCGGTGCGCACGCTCAAGAGTGAGAAGTGGGTCAGCAGCATGAGCAACGCCGCCGCAACCATCCAGGACCCGAGCAACAAGTGCGGGCAGGGCAAGTTCGCGACCGAGTGCCGGGAGACCGAGTAGCGTGGGTCATGCTTAGCCGGTCTGCCGTGCACGCTCGCAGCACGCAACGGCGAAGTCGACGCTCAATTTAATCATCCGCCGGGCCTGCTCGGGCAGCGCGTCGAACGGCGTGTCGGCCGGCACAGGGTTCGGGCAGTTGAAGACGTGGTTCGCGCCCGCGATGATCTCTAGCCGGCTGTTCGGCGTCGCGGCCTCGTGCAGGTTGCGGGCGCAGTCCGCCGGCACGGTCGCGTCATCGTCGCCATGCACGATCAGCATCGGGCACTTCACATGCGCCGCGGCGAGCACCGGGTCGTACAACTCCGGGTTCCGCTCGATCTCTTCGAGCCAATCACGCCCGACGTATAAATCCTGCCCGGTCCGGCCCGACGGCGACAGCAGGCGCCCCTCGGCACGGAGTTGGGCCTTCTGCAAGTCGTCGAGGTTGCACGCGTAGTCGGGCGCCGCGGCGGTGATCAGGCCGGCAATCGGCTCATCGGCGTGGTTGCCGCAGTACAGCGTGCTGGTGACTCCGCCTCGGCTGTGCCCGAAGATGACGATTGGACCGGGTGTTGTTTCGCGGATACGTTTGACAACCCGGGTTAGATCCTCGACCTGTCGGCCCCAGCGATCCTTCTCGAACAGGTCCGGCCGCTGAAAGGTTTCGTAATCGTTGGTCACGCCGCTGTGTGAGAAATTAAAGCGGTGGGCGGTCATGCCCTGAGCGCAGGCATAGTACGACAGCGGGTTGAACATGCCGTAGTCCTTGTAGCCCTTGAATCCGTGGCAAACGATGATCGATCCGAGCGCATCTATCCGCGCTATCCGCCCATAGTGCGTGTTGCCATAGATCGGCTGCCCGTCGCTGCCGGGGATCGTCCAGTCGGTCACTTGAATGCTGGTCATCGTTTGACTTTACTGTGTCGCGGGTGAAGCGGAGCGTCCCGTTCTCGAATGGTGACCGATGCTACGCAAGGGACGCTGCGCGTCACCCGCGACACATGTGCTAGATGCGTTTGATCAACGCATCCGCAAACGCCGACGTCGACAGCGTCCCGCCCAGGTCCGCGGTCTTGTCGCCCTCGGCGAGCGCGGCGTTGTACGCCGACTTGATCCGCTCGGCGGCCGACTTCGCTTGCGCATCCCCGCGAGTTTCGTGCAGGTGGTTGAGCATCATCACCGACGACATGATCAGCGCCAGCGGGTTGGCCTTGTTCTGTCCGGCGATATCGGGCGCGCTGCCGTGTACCGCCTCGAAGATCGCGGCGTCTTCACCGATGTTCGCGCCGGGCGTGACGCCCAGCCCGCCGACAAGCCCGGCGCAGAGGTCGCTGACCACGTCGCCGTAGAAGTTCTCCATGAGCAGCACATCGAACCGCGTGGGGTCCTGCACAAGCCGCATGCACCCGGCGTCGATGATCATCGTGTCGTACGCGACGTCCGGGAACTCCTCGGTGTGGACCTTGTCGACCCGCTCGAGGAACAGCCCGTCGCTGACCTTCATGATGTTCGCCTTGTGGAAGACGGTCACGCGCTTCCGGCCGCGCTGCTTGGCGTACGCGAACGCGGCGCGGGCGATCCGCATCGACGCCTTCTCGGTCACGATCTTCAGCGACGTCACCACGCCCGGCACGATCGCGTTCTCAACACCGGCGTACAGCCCCTCGGTGTTCTCGCGGAACACGACCAGGTCCACGCCGTCGTACCGTGTCGTCACCCCGCCGAGCGAACGCACCGGCCGGACCGCCGCGTAAAGCTCGAGCTGTTGGCGCAACTGCACGTTGACCGACCGGAACCCCTTGCCGACCGGTGTGGTGCAAGGGCCCTTGAGCGCGACGCCGTGCCGCCGGATCGCGTTGAGCGTCGACTCGGGCAGCACCTCGCCGCAGGCGTCGAGCGCCGCGAGCCCGGCATGATGTTCTTCGGGTTGCACCGGCGCGCCCGCGGCATCAAGCACACGCAGCGCCGCATCGGTCACTTCCGGCCCGATCCCGTCGCCGGGGATAACGACCAGGGGGTGTTTCGTTTGGTTCATCCGTGGAGTATACGCACGTCAGCCCTGGGGCTGGGCGGCGACCCCGTCGCGGGGCTGGGCGGCGCGTTGGCCGGCGGCGCGCTCGCGCAGGAGGTCGAGCATGCTGCGCACCTCGTCGGCCATGCGCGTGTTGGGGAACTCGCGGATGATCTGCTCGCCGACGGTGACCGCGCGCAGCCACTCCTTGTCGTGCACCGCGATCTTGAACTGCACGCCCAGGTTCTCGCGCTTCTTGCCGATCACGCCGCGCGCGGTCTCGCGGAAGGGCGCGGCCTCCTGCTCGGTGAGGTACTTGTCCAGCTCCTTGAGCAGGTCGATCGCGCGGTCGACGTTGTCCACCTTCGCCGCCTCGAGGAACTCACGCTCCAGGTCGTGCTTGTACTGCTCGCGGGCGTGGGTGACCTTGCGGTTGACATCGCGCACGTGCGGCGACTCGGCGTAGAGCCGCTGGATCTTCATCGCTTCTTTCGACGCAGTATCGAAGTCGTGCTTCGCGAGGATCTCATCGAGCTTGGCCAGCGCCCGCTCGACCTTGTGCTCCATCTCGGTATTGCGGGCGGCGATGATCTGGTCGCGGTATTCCTCGGCCTCTTCCTTGTGGCCGTAGGTCGTGCCGATCTCGTTGACCAGGACCAGCGCGGCGTCGAAGTCCTTCTTCTCGATGTCGGCCTTGATCGTTGATCGCAGCAGGTCAATATCTTCGTGACGATACGCAATGCGCTTGGCGGTTTCGCTGAGCAGCAGGCGCTCGTTGATCGAGGAGAGCAGGGTGACCTGGTTCTTGGTCCAGGGCGCGCCGACCGAGTCCCGGCCGTAGACCGCCCAGCGGACGGCGCCGATGATCATCATGACCGCGCCGCCGACGCCGAGCAGGATCGGCGGGGTGTAGCCGAAGTAGGCGACGACGATCGTGTTGACCCGGTCTGAATCGGCCGCCGGCTCGCCGGTGGTTTGCCCGTTCTGGAACAGCGCGATCGTGAGCACGCAGCTGATGACGAACGAGGCGATCCACATCAGGATCCCGCCGGTGATGAGCCCAACGGGCGTGGCGAAGAAAGGCCGGCTGGTGGTGCTGCTCGAAGGGTTGGGGTGGTGCTCGGCCATGACGTGGATCCGTTACGAAGAGGGGCGGTGGAGAAGCGAGTCGGTTGGCGCAGTTCACGCCGCGTCGTCACGAGCCGGGCGTCGGCTGGCACGCGCCGTTGCCGCAGTCGAACTGCGTCGGGACGATGCACATGAACTGGAACGTCTGGTCGCCGGTGTTGCGGAACTGGTGGGTCTCGTTGGCCGGGACAAAGACGACATCGCCCGCGGCGACGTTGTGCGGGGTCTCGCCGCTTACCGCGACGCCTTGGCCGGCGAGGACCATGACCTCGTGCTCGTAGTTGTGCTGGTGGTGCGGGGTCTGCCCGCCGGGCGCGACGTCGAAGACCCGCATCGCGAAAGTCGGCGCCCCGTCGTCCCGCCCGACCATCAGCCGCATCTGCACCTTGTCAGCGCCGGGCATCGTCATCGGCTGGGGTGTCACGTCGCTGGGCTTGCGGATGAGCATGGGTGGGCTCCTGAGCTACAATTTATTGTATCGCAATGGATTGGCAGACGCTACAGGAAGCGTTTGCTTAGAACGGGTACGAGAAGCGGCTCAGCGGGAGGGCGTGACTCCTGCGAGCCGCGTGTATGCTCCAATACGCGGTTCGACAGAAACGACGCTAACTGGGCAAGTCAAGTTTGCTTATGCCGGTTTAATAGGGTGTGTTCAAGCTTTTCGTTGTATCGCACAACAAGGATGTTCAGGATGCCTGGCGGAATCATTACGGCTCAGATGCCCGTTCGGTCTACCGAAGTATTCGCGCTGCTGCACGATTACGACCGCCGTCTTGATTGGGATACCCTCTTGAAGCGGGCGTACCTGACCGGGGGGTATACGTCGGCGTGCAAAGGCGCTACCTCGTGCTGCGTAGGCAAACCCTGCCTCGGTTTGATTCCGATGGAAACGCAATACATTGCATTCAAAGAAGGCGAGATGGCCGCGGTGGTGCTGATCAATCGGCCGCTATTCTTCGAGTCGTTCGGCGCATCGATTAAGCATCAGGATAATCAAGGTGGATCAATCGCCGAATACACCTTTCATTTCCGAGCCCGCCCCGCATGCCTGCGTCGATTACTTGAGCCCATCATGCTGCGTGCATTGAAGCGTGAAACCGCGAAACGCCTCGCGGCATTGTCAGCGTACCTCGCTAAGCGCACGGCTGGTCCGCTTGCAGACCCAGCGCCAGCACCCGACGGCGCAACTCCGCGGTGATCGCTTCGGGGCTATCTTTGCGACCGGGCGTGAACGGCTCGCCGAAGGTGACCGTTGATTGGGTGCGTCGGAGGACGTGCATGAGCATCGACTTGCTCGCTACCGTGCCCTCGATCCAGCACGGGACAATCGTTGCGCCCGACAGCCGCGCGACCGCCGCGGCACCGTCTTCGAACGGCCGGACGTCGCGCTCGTCGTACTGCAACCGGCCCTCGGGGAACATGCCCACGGCGTCGCCTTTCTTCAGCTCGCCGACGATCTGACGGACCTGCTTCATCGCGTTGCCGCGCTCGCCGGTCGTGAGGTCGTGGTCGATGCAGATCGGGTCGATGGCGTCCCACATGAAGTTGGCGATCTTCAAGCGGTAGGTCGTGAGCATCAGCCAGCGGACCAGGCGGTTGCAGCCGGCCTGGATGAGGAACGGGTCCATCGCGGTGGTGTGGTTGGACGCGATGACGACCGGGCCGTGGTCGGGCAGGTGGTGCTTGCCATGGACGGTGAGCCCGTGCCAACTGAAGCAGAACAGCCGGTTGATGCGCCAGCAGGTGTTGGCCATGGGCGTGGGCATCGGCCCGGAGCGGAGGTTGACGGCGAGCCCCGCGACGCCGACAACGAGCAGCAGCCCGGCGGTGGTCAGGACGACCGGGGGCATCCAGCGGTCGGCGTCTGGGAGCTGCCAGATCACGCCGTTGATAGTCACGGTGCCGACGGTGGAGACGATGTTGGCGATGCCCATGACCCGGCCGCGGATGTAGTTGGGGCTCAGGGCCTGGAGCATGGACAGGACGTTGATGATCGCCATGTTGCCGAACACGCCGATGAGCAGCCCGCTGGTGAAGTGGATCGGGCGGTAGGGCACGAGGGTCAGGGCGACCATGCTCACCGCCGCGCCGATGAGCGAGAGCTTGAGCACGAGGGTGGACTCGCGCTGCGTGCGGATGAGCGCGATGACGCCAGCGCCGAGGAGCATGCCGCCGCCGATCGTCGCGCTCATGTAGAGGTAGTGGTCAAAGAGCGGGTCGCCGACGAAGCCGAAGTGCAGGTGCCCGAAGGTGAGCGCGGCGTTGTAGACGATCATCGCGCTGCCCCAGACGACGGTGAACACGGCGATGAGCCGCAGGTGCCGCGGGTGCCTGCGCAGGTAGCGCAGCGCC
>JAULKQ010007204.1:0-13835 GCA_032356285.1 Smithsoniella earleae | reverse complement strand
AGTATCAGGCAACTGCCATGGGATCCACTTCATACCCTAAGTCAGTTATGATCGCCAGCTATGTGGTTATTGGGGCAATTGGCAGATGTGGCAGCATCGACAGAAAAATTTTCAAAAGGAGAGTTCCCAGCGAGTGCATACAGAGGATTAGCAAGAGCACTTGCATGGGTTACCCACCAAACTTTCATGGTGGACTCTATACGCAAGGACCTCAGGAGCTGCTCCTCAAGTAGTGTTGGGAATCGAAAAGCGCCAAATTCGTACTGGATTTAATTGATTGTCGACCTCTATCATGTCGTACATATAGCGGTTCGCGGTGTCATGATTTATCATTCAACAAGCAGGAGCCCAAATCTCCTACCGAGAAGATTAGCGAGTACAAGAGTACATTTCTGTACATGCCTCGACATATTCTTTACAAGCCCTGTGAAATGAGTCACCAAGGCTATGGTCAGCCGGCCTAAGTTCGACGTGAAGTATTGTTAAACAACACAGAGATGACACCAAAAAGGTTGAATTCGCTCCTAAATGTCATATGATTGCATTGTGAGTGATTCAAATTGCCAGGGAGTCCAGGCGACGGCGTAATAAGCTCTTACGAATTTCGTAGTGCGGAGTCTGCTGACGAATTCAAATTCGTTTTCGTGGCCCTCTGGAGGGAGCCACGAGTTATTCAAGACGAAAAACAACTTTTTATATCTGGTTATTATAGACCCCGTAACTTGACGAACGACTAATAAGAAATTCAAGAAACTGATGAACTCTTTCACTAGCTCCACACAAGCAGCTATTTGTAAAATACCATGGCTTCGTACCGCTCGCAAACCAGTACAGTCACAAGGGGACCTCACATTCGGATATAGCAAGTCTAGAAACTGCTAGATGTTTTGGAATGGAATTTACCAGTCAGGGAAGGGTCGCAAGATGGTAGAATGAAAGAAGGTGGGAGAGATGCGGTTGTATGGCAACCTGTAGCTAACCGCTCTCCCTCATCGTTAGGTCTCTATCGGCCTACCTGTCGATGTAACAAATAACTCCAACCCGAACTTTCAGCCAACGACGAACAGAGCTGTCTACCGCTTGTAAAGCTATTGAATTCGAAATATGTGTAGGATGTGATGGAAATGACGCTACTGAGTGCCTGAATGGGCGACACTCACGACGGGTCAGACATAAGACATCTGGCACGTGCGCGCAGCTAACGCCGTAACAATTTTGTACGTTTCACAATCAAGCGAGTGAATCCCTGTGGTAGAAGAGTTTCGCTGAACAGTTGATGGTGGGTCAAGTGTCTTGGAAATGGCACGCTCAGCCTTCGATTGAAAGTGCGACTACTGTCAGGATGTTTCCCAGAGTCTCAGATCTACGGTTACTACACTTGCTGCAAGTATTTAGCTCAGTAGTGGACTATATGGATGGTGTCACATCATACCTGTTGGTGCTGTCCGTCTGTTGGACTGACAACAACCTCCCATCTTGGACCGGCTTTTTCGTGTACCCTTTTCCTTCCTTCACTCTTCGGTCCGAGGTACAATTTCACATAATCCTGAAAATTTTTTACGGGGATCCGAGAACCGTTGAAATATACTTTGACTCCCGCTAGAATGCCTGCCAGGTCATACGCTCTCTTACGCATCAGTGCCAAAACATCGTCTTCCAAGACTTCCATACCAAACTTTTGAAAATCTGGTTGGAACTCTACGCATGTCCAGTTGTCTGACGCTTTACATGCTGTGATTTTGGGTGGGTGTATTTTGGACATGTTCATTGAAAACCGCTGTTTGTACTTCTTTTGGCGCAGCCCGTCGCATGTCTCAATGACAAAATCTTTGGAGAAAATGTTCGAAAGCTTTGCGCCGTAGCCGTTCCGACCCCCGGTTACCTACAACTCATAGTTCGGACTCCATGCTACGGTTTCCTCTCGTCACTGCGCACACAATCATGTTTGGGCTTGTACGTACCTTTTTCTCATCGTCCCTGTAATTGGAACTGGTAAGCAAATGACCAAATATAAGCTCTGGCACGTACACTCCCTCATGCTCGTGAATCTGGACTGGTATTCCTGCTCCGTTGTTCCATACTCGAATCTTACCTTGCTCCTGGATTATCGGCCACAACGTTGCAGCGGAGTTGGGTTTTACGCGAGCACAGTTGCTATACGAGCTACCTTAAAGTAGATACCCCACTATCGCGGGACATTAGGAAGGCTAGCGATGGATAAAGTGGCCAATCATCCAAATCAGGCGATGGAGCAGCTCACCTGATCGACACACACTTTGATACAATCCATAGTCGGATCTCTTACTTTATTGTCTGCCGCATTCACGATTATTTCGTCAAAGATTTTGTACAGTCCTGGTACGAAGCTGATGGATCTTTGTGTCATTTGGGTTCCGTCGTGTACCCATAACGTTTGTTGCTGATGTTCTACTGAGCCAATGTACGTATCTGGACGCAACAATATATGCTCCAGCTGACTTTTCTTTTGATATATATCTTCCACGCGCAGTGGTGCTTCGTCATTTGCTTCTAACATGATTCCGGAGCGACGTCTCTCACACACACTGAATATGTCTATCAGCAATGATTACTGTCAAATCAAGTTTACGGTTAAGTTGAATTTGAAAACGATGATGGACGATACAAGAGTGGCAGCACCTCAATCAACTGCGCACTTGTGAGTGTGCTTCATGCAGCGTGTGCCATGGAGGAAAGTGGCCATTTCATTACTTCTCCACTGTATACACAGACGTGCTCACTTGCAGCAACATGTACATACACTGAACACATCCTTACGCGCACGTACTGATAAGCTGCTTCCGCAATTACAGAAATTGAAACGGTCCGGTTACAGTGACAAGTACCCTAGCGTTAAGCCACTCTTTCAAATTGTTAGATACAGAGTCCATGCAATTCTAAGGTCAATTTTTTCGTACTTACACGGACATTGAGATGCTGGAGTACCGTGCTCTTTGTTCAATCGTGTCGTCACGTCTTGAACGGGATTTGGAAAATATTGTATTCTTAGAGAGCATTGGTGATAAGTGGTTTTTAGTCCTGTCAATTTACAGCGGTTTTGAGAATGCTCGATTTCGCAGCGTTTCGACAGGTGATGTGAACGGAGTGACAATTCAGTTTTATTCAAACTTTCCCTTCATGCTCAGCAGTTCGTGGCTGTTGTACGATAAGCAGGGACAATTCGTCACTTGACATTTTGCAACCTCCATGATGAACATTACTTCCACAAGTCGTCTAAATGCGCTATCTCCCAAGCTATCTCCCAGATTATCAGAATCTTATCCATCCTCCATTGCAATGTGCACCATGCTTCCAAAGTATATAATGAAAACCTCACCCGTAACATTCCCATATCAATCATCTAAGAAACATGAGAGTCAACCCGCGTTCATGGACGAATCTAAGCAAAATTTGTGCAACAATTGATGCTGCATGATGTCAGACTTTGCAGGTTGCTTGTCGAATCAACCCTGGTCACAATCAACAATGGACCAGTACATCGACGCTAGCTAGTGTGCAATGTAGGCCCCTCTCACTTCCACACTGGGTTTAC
This sequence comes from Smithsoniella earleae, assembly GCA_032356285.1. Classification (NCBI taxonomy): domain Eukaryota; kingdom Viridiplantae; phylum Chlorophyta; class Ulvophyceae; genus Smithsoniella; species Smithsoniella earleae. The sequence continues at coordinate 10,264 of JAULKQ010007204.1, read as the reverse complement.
AGGCAGACGTCACTGAGTTTGGCATGCTTGGACCTTCAATTTCTGCACAAACATCGTCAATTTAAAACTACAGAGACGGGATTGCACATCCTGTAGTCACCAATGAGAAAAGCACCTCGGGCTGCTAGAATTGGTGCTAGCATGTTGCTGCTGAGCCTTGGCTGGGTAAGCTGGCTAGGCTGCAATATATGTGTGCTGTGCAGCTGGCTCAGCGGATCTCCGGGTGGAGAGCACTGCTCAGTGATGTCACTTTCTATCTTGCCATGTGGCCCGAGCCTGCATAGGCCGTCACTCTTCCTTTGTGAGCTAGGATGGTCTAACAAGGTTCCGAACACAGGCTTCGGACTATCCAAACAGACCCCAGAGTGAATAAGTTCATTGGTAGTTGATACACCCTTGAAATTCATCACTGCAGTGCTTGCATCTGCTGGTGGGTTGGAGTTGGGGCTGCAGAATTGTGGTAGCGTGCTAGATCCGTTGAGGGGCAAGGGTTTGGCAGCCTCTCCAGGTCGATCTAACAGCCGATTCTGTGTGACACCTTCAACACTGGACAGTAGCTGCCAGAGCTTCTCAATGTCTTGGTCCGAACTGGAGTTATCGCAGTCTGCTTGCATGCCCAATTTGGCGGGCTCAGCGAAGGACGATGGGGCAGCTGCACAGGAGGTTGATGGGAACTGGGCTGACGTGTTCAGTGCATCATACATGGAAGGCATGGCCATGTGAGGCCGCCCGGCTGCAGACTCTGAGGACATTCGAGCGAGCTTACGTGGGCCAGTCTTGAAGTGGTCCAAGGGGACACTGGGGCCCGCTGGCCCTGCCTGCCAGGGATACACCCCTGGCTCCTCCTTGATACTCCGGCCTGTGAATCGGTTGGTTAGCATTGGCAGCGCCGGCAAGTGGGCGTCAGGGCAGCAGTTGGCACCCGTGGATGCTCGGCGTTGTGATACTGATGCATGTGAATCTACTGCTGCCAGGCTGTGCTCGCTGGTCTGCAGAGGAGCATGTGGCTGGTAGCTGCTGGCAAGCGAGCAGCGCTTTGTCCCACATGACATGTGGGATGCTGGGGACAAAAGCAAGTGGGTGTGCTTTTGAAGAACATCTGTTGGTCTCTTCTTGTCCTTCTGCCCTGCTGGGTCCAACCGCTCCATCCTACAGAAAAGGACTGGTAAACACCAGCATCCTAGAGGTCTAGACAAATTAAATATTGCTTCCTCGCAAAGTTGATCGCAGCAACAGGCGTCAGCATGTGCTTGTCGGGAACGCTTGTTCGCAATTTCGATAATGGCGTTTCTTTCTGCTACGCGGGTTCCTGTGACAGTGGCCGGGTACTGTTTGTCGAGTAGTGCTCCACACTTCGGAGGAGCACCGAAATGCGTAGCTGAGATGCACACGAAATTAAAATATGTACCGATCAGAGTGCACCGATTAGTTTCGACCAGGCAGGAAGCTGAGGTTACCCAGGTGTAGCGGTCGTTGCGGCCATGCGCCATAGTGTTGCTGACGGTGTCCTGGATAAACCGGTGCTGCGCCGTAAAAGGCTTGGAAGGAACATTTAGGTTAATTGTTACATGGTGTTGCGAACACAGTGCAGCTACGCTGACGCCAGTTTCCCCGCAACAGGAGCATCAGGCGCATCGTAAACTCTCACAATGTTTCAGTAAGTGTTTTGGTCACTATACGGGCGATGTGATGAGAGCTCTTGCATCCCCGGACGACTTAACTCCGCCACAGTGTCGCTCGTGACCTTGATGCGATGTGGCTTTCTTGCGGATGTTGGTAATAATATATGTTTCGTCCACTGTGCCTTCAAACTCATCCCTACGTGCATAACATTACATATGCATTCCCGCGTCCATGCAGCAACAACCTTGCACTATGGAAAGGGGTGATATCTGGAGAACAACTCGGTCAATCAATGTGCTACTGTTCACGTAAACTGGGAGGGCGATATTCGCCAGGATGACCTTGAAATTATCAAAAACTACTGAATTTTAATCTGTGAATCTGGTACAGCTTGCGCTACGGCCCCATCAGGTTGTAGGTGAGCGCGGGCGAGCACGAGGTACAAGCCGCCAGAAGCAAGAGAGTAGAGACTAAATTTAATAATATAGAGCGGTGAATGTGTTGCAAGGACGTGACAATCCAGCTCATTGCTGCTTCACACATTCTTGGCAAGGCAACATGAGCTGCCTTGAAAAATACTACTCCCGTAAGAGTTGTTGCGATCGACGTGGAATCGTCTCACGCGTAGTGGTGCACGAATGTGCGGGTATCTTAAAATGGCCGTCGAGGGCATCATCGTCACCGTTAATGACATGTTCGACCGAAACTGGGTTTCCCACGCGGGACGAAACAAAAAGTCGCACTACATTACAAGATCCAGCGACGCTTGCTGGCGACGATCCACGATTGTGCGCTTAGCGCATCAGCTGGAATCAAGGGCCGGGACACGATTTTTTTTTTATCGTGTTTGTTAGAGCTTGCCCCAGTGGCGCAGATGTGTGCTGTGGAGTCGACAGGAAACAGGTCAAGGTGGAGGCGACAAATCGCGATACAGGGGCACTGCGAGTGCTCTCGCTCGACGTTCAGAATCAGGGAGGGATAACCTACTACCTCATGCGCATCAAAAGATGCTCGATCGCTTGAATCTGAGCGCTTCACAGCCGACTTTTTGCGACGTTGAGGCGAAATTGGATAGCGGCGAACACTTTGACACACAGATGCCTGATGAATGTCCACATATGAAGACATTGTTGCGGAAGATGGATGCTTGCGAAAGTGTTCCACTCGCTCGTGTGAATGTAACTTGTCGACGTCGCCGTGATCTATAGCGTAACCGAGATAATCCAATTACTAAGCTTGACATCATCTGCCTATCACGGCGCACACTGAATGTCCGCCTAACAACACTGGCAGTGTGAAAGGGACCACAAGCTGAACGTCATCCTGGGGGAGTTGTATATATGATTGTGAGTTTGTGTTGTCGTAACGTAAAGCTTGTACGTCAAGCTTAGGAGGGAAGTTCCCATTTCAGCAAGGATATTAGCTCAAACCAGTGTAGCTCACACAAAGCCGGCTTTAAGGTGCTTACAGTGCCCAGTAAATGATATATAACTGGTGTGAAAGTACATGTTGTTGTGGCTTAGCAGCGATGCTGGGCTCGGTGGGTTGGAACTGAAGGACGCATTGTGTAATTGTTCCGAGCTGGCATGTCTCGAGACCTAAGAATCCGAAAAGTTGAATGTAGGAGAACATCGACATCGTGGGAATTGGAATATCACAGCAGATTCGATCATTTCATGCGCAACCTCGGACTTGCTCTGCCAATGCCATTCGCTTAACTGATGTGCTGATTAAACACGTGCGTCAACTCGGCATCATACACCTAGCTTATTATAATTGGCTGCAGAGCACGTTCGACCTGGCACTAGAGCCCCGTGCAGAACTGAAAATACACGATGCATGACAGTTGGCACTGTGCACATCGGCACACAGGAATTGATTCGAACAATCGACCTCGGTCAGGAAGAGGAGCTGCGCACCAAGCCTTTAGTCCTGGACTGTCGGGTGATTTGGAATTGGAAGCAGTTCCACGCTCGCCCGCTGAGCCGCAGTCACCCGTAGCTTTGTGGCCGTGAACGCCATCGCAATCTGAACGTCTCGTGACAGTAAAATGAGGTTGATGTCTGCTAGAACTGTAAGGTTTCGATAAATATGTGTGAGTACTGGATGCTACGCTTAAGGGAAGAATATACCTGTGTATGGACCATTGGACGCGTTTCGGATCCCTGGTGCACCCGTCAACGTATCTCTGGTAGAATTCTGTCCTCGTAGGATGCTCCCAGAAGTTAATACGTCCTGCAGGTGTGGTGGTAGACGGCCACAGCCATCAAAGCCATCCTCGGGAGAGTATGGGATATGTTGTGCGCCTGCAAGACATTGTTGGATTCAAAGTCGTAAGGCACACGCGGATGCGATGATGATGCAGCACAAGCAACTTGAGGTGGATTAGGAGCTTGCAGTGATGAGTCCCCCGGACCTGTTGTTATAGGCGTTGGCGCTGCGCACTGGAGAATGACTCTGTCCCCTGCATCGGCATCTTCTGTGTCCCCGGACGCTGATGTAGGCTTTCCAGCCCGTATAATCTGGGGATGCTTCGAAAGAAACTGCTGCTTGCAAGCCCTTGTCACAGTCACGGTGCCGTGATACTCTTGTTTCCTTGGCCCACCATCGACTGGATCAAACTTCACTTTCGCACCGTAGCCCCGCACGAAAGCGCGGAATTTCGTGCGACATTTCTCGACGAGATGAAAATCAATTATCTTCGATGTTACCTGCAGGTTGCGAGGGGATTGGTGACAACCTTTGGGTTCAGGCAGGTACAACAATCCACCTGGCACGACAGCCACTGATGCCCGCTATAAAGATAGCAGCTAAGCAACAGGCCCAAATGAGAGGGTTTGGCTGCTGTTTGGCGACTAAACACGACGGGACAGACGTGCATACTTCTTCTTGTGACCAAACATCCGCTGAGGATAAAAATTCTATGAACTTCTTCTCCGCTCGCTTGTAGTCTGCCAAGGCTTTCTTGGAAATTATCTTCAAGGATTCATTTGAATCGTCGTTTGGATCTTCCATGGTTCTGCATCATCGGCAGACAGTTTGCAGTAGTTCTGGTGCGCAGACCGCGATCTACCAGATCACGAGGCCATGTCCACAAACACACAGTACATCTTCAAGTTCCTTTCGGCACAGCACTATAGACAGGGTATTCACGCACAGTAGACAGACTTGAATGATGGCCAGAAGGACTCACTTTTGTGGAGTATATATGCAGCCGGTGTGCAGTGTCAATTTGTTGTCAACAGTGTTTCAGGTTTATCTCTGGCCGCTTCCTCATCGCTCTTTGTTTCCACACTAGTTTAAATCACTCGTAGCCGAGCGCCTGCATTGTACGTGCTCGCACACCGAATCGGGCATCCAATTCACAGTCCTTTCGTGCATGCATCCAATGCGTGGCATCCCATGCACAAACAAATCGGCCACAGGTAATATCTTCCGTCAGCTTCATTCACCGGATAAGCTGCAAGACACTGGTTTGGAGGCAATTAGGATCCCATTGGTGCTTAAGCAGTCCCGGGCTAGACTCGCCGGTGGCAATGAAAGAAACCGCCGCAGAAATCTCGCAGTCGAAGATCCTGATAATGCGATATGTACAGTAGCGAAACTTCGCCCTCTATTACATACAATTGGCCCGTTAACCGAACACTCGCTGTGACGAGAACGCCACATAAACTCGCAGTGTCGTAACACCGCTGGTCGTATAGCAGCTGTGATGAAGGGTCAGCCTGAAGGCGCAAATGAAAACCAATCTAGACGCACACGTGCAAGGACGCCGAGCTTCAGAAGCGTCATGACAACGATAAACCGGGAAAACGTGGTCGCGCACAGCCTTCGCCGCAAGCATTACTGGCTCTAATATCGCAGTGTCAGGAACAGAGGTTGACTACTTAGTATCAAGTCAGCCAACACATTGAGTCGTTGCGCTTTGTCTTCGGGTGTATCCCAGCTCATCCTGGCGTTGGCTTTCCTGACACGTACATGTGCTTAGCTGACGAGTACGGGGCTCCCTTTGCGTTGGTTGGGCCAAAACACAAATCTGAATCGGAACATTGATGTACGCGTCGTGAAAATCTATGAATGCGATCAGCACCGGGACCCATCTAGCGCGAGTGGCTTATGAAAGTTGGAACATACCTGACATCGTTGTTTTGATTTCTGTAAGACCGTCCAAGACCGTGGTAGTTGTGCTTGCCAGTGTCGACAGCTGATCCAGGGCTCCGCACAATGCATGCCCCAAAGTGTTGTACGAAATCATCTATAAGCCATGCACATGCACCGGACTACGCAGCGCTGTGATACCCAACTCTCTGACTTTGGTTTCGCCTGATTAAGCGGAACTAAACTTTGTCTATTCAACGGTAACTAACAATTGCAGCCCCGATTGGTCACATTGCGCAACCACGCTCTTTCCGAGCTCCTCATTTGTGATCGCTGCCATGAATGGTGAGAACAACTTGAGGCAAACGTACTCGACAATGTGAGAATAATAAGAATACATAGATAGCGGTGACGCTGGATATGTTTAGTTTGCGCTTGTATGAGCACTATGAGCACCGTGCGCATGCAAGCGATGGCGAAATGTCCCAGACCACCCAAAATGGCTCAGACTTGGGGGCAGAAACCAAAGCAAGCATGGGTGCATGTTATTGTTCAGTTTGCATGTAGGGTTGGCCTTCAAATGATCGCTGGCATAGTAGCTTAGCTCAAATCATGGCAACTTCAGCATCCAGCACACTGACAACTGTTGCCAGTATCTGAGCACTGACTGTCTTCTCGAACAGCAAGTGCTTATCCTCCCCGATCTCATATTCCGTCTTTTACCTGTTTTTTTTGGCAGCGATTCCATAAGTGTTCGTCCATGTAACAACTGACAACCCAGCCCGGTGGCATGGCATCCTCAATTTATGCCCGCTCACCTTCGAAGCGAACTTCTCCTCAGGCAAAAACCCGACTCCAGACCGAGATGTAGACACTAAAGCACCAGTATTTGAGGTGTGCATTACGGCGAGGTGCGACCCGCTTGTTGACCAGTGCAATCGCACCAGCTGTGGACATAGACGGCCTTAGACATAGCAAAAAGCGAGCGCTGTTACACTCCAGCTGCCGAAAGCCAGAAGAACTGTTGAGTGGCTTGCGTTCACGGATTTCCATGACGCGTACGTCAGTGTTTTGTCCAATCGCAGGGGTGGCGATCCAATGGACGATTTTCAAGTTTTCAGGCAGCGGCTTACACAGTCGACGTTGATACACATACATACCAGAGTAGCCTTAAGAAAGTCCAAGCATACACCTTCTAGCAGACATTCTCTACCAGTCCACCGTGTGCTTGACCATGAAGTACTTTTAGCCACTGCTACCTTACATGTAATTACAGCCGAGCTCACTGACGAACCAAATGTCGCAGGAAAACAAGTGCCCATGTTAGAATTGATGATGCCAGAAATCGCTATCATGGGCTTGCTGAGGGGCACACACGACAATCGCTCCTTCATCTCCTGGTGGATACATGGCTCCCTTATGAGGCCTCACAGTTGCCAGGGTCGGCAAATTTGCTGTCTTCATTTGTATCAAAAGTTTGTAATCGTAATTACCGACGCAGCATGACAAGCGAGTGAACAATTTTCCTTGTGTTGTGGCGAAGCATCCCCTGTTGAGAGAAGTAGTCCAAGCCGTTGCAGGTTGTCCCTGGCGCAACTCCTCTACGTTCCAAAGGGTGTTTAGGGTGAGCGGATGTCCAACAACGCGCCGCGCAGCCCTCCCCTTGCAATCATTTTCCCGGAGTACTACAGACTCTTTGACCAAGGCATGTTCGAACTCGCAAGCGAAAGCTTGGATGTCCTTGGGCATCCAAACTCTAAAAACCATTGAATCGGCAACAAATTTAAGCAATGCGATTGTGAATCACGCGAAGGGATACCGCGCTATAACCACCCGCCGAGGAGCATCAGCTATTTGAATTTGTAGACCCGCGTTTACGTAGTGCGGCGCTGCAAAATACAAACAGCGTTCGTGCTTTCAATCATGACAGGCTGTGCAATTCTCGAGCAAGCTGCAGCGCACCGGACTGTTTTATTTTAATTGCTATTTTGGATTGCCGCTAATCTCACATGCGCGCGACCGCGTCTCTGTACTGCGTGTCTACAGTGTCACGCGTGTCTACAGTGAGCATCGATCGTGTTCGCGAGCCAATGAGTACACTGATGATTGAAGACTCTCCCCCATCGACGGTAACTTGGATCTGAATCCATAAGTACAGTGTAGCAGTGCATGTAGAGCTCGCACGCTAATTGTAACACCGTCAGACGCGAGATTTGACCGATTTTACCCACGGTGAACAACTCCTGTCGAGGTTTTGGAGCTGCATGTACATGTGTTGTGCATGCCGTGCGTCTGCCACATGTATCAGAGTTTATGCTCGTTTCTGTACGACCTGTAATCTGGCTGTTGTTACCGGCAAGTTCAATTGCGCTGATTGTGTCCTGGGAACCTGCGCCCCCTCACGCTGCGCACGCTTGATTGTACAAGCAAAGGCAACCACGCAACAGTTGACTTACAGACACTTCAATCGAAGGAGATTCCAACCGCCACTGATTCGGCAAGCGTTGCCAGAATGCCTCTGATTCCATGCATATGAATGCGCGCGCGCTGAGGTAGAACCCAGTCAACGGCTCTGGCGCCCTCCACTCAGCTCTCAGCAGTACATTATCTCTTCGACTATACCAACCTGCATCTGAGCTGTAGGCCCTTCGGTATCATTTCTGCACTACAAGGCTTGTAACAGCTAACCGGTTCAAGAAGCACCATGTGTGGCGCGCGCGTCGACGCCATGATGTCGCAGAAGAAATTTGACAATACGGAGTGGATAGGAAGGCGCTGTAGGCAACACAGTGAAAGATGCGGGTCTCAAAAACGGGGTTTTGTTTGATGTTCAGCTTTCTGTCCGCGTTGGCGCTGTCGGCGGTGGCAGAGACGCAGTTCTCCGCCCCGTTTCTTGCGTAGCAGCCCAACTGGCCTTGACACATGAATGCGTGCTTATATGCGTGCATTGGAGTCAACTCGCGGCGTGTGCCTCCGCATCGACGCTGGGCACAGCCGGCGCTGCATCGTCGCGCTTCGTCGACATCACAAACCCTTGCTTGTGAGCCTGTGTTTGAAACGCTGTGCGATCGGTGTGGTTTACTTCTCGCCTGGTGCGCAGGCACGACGCAGCTGAGTCTGAGTCAGCACCTCATGCGGCTCATGCACACCTCATCCATGCATTCTTGCGCTGGAAAAGCGAACTGGCACCATGTCATCTTGTCTTGGGGAACGTGGCGTCGTTATGGACTGGCAAGGGGGCGATGCGGCGCAACACAAGGTGATTGAGCGCAAGATACACACACAAAACCCAAGTTGTCTTGGCTCTTGAGACTAGAATTCTAGCGCTGGCTGTCCTCGGCGCGAAGCCCTGCAATCTTCGGGCGATACACCGGTGCAGGTGCGGTCGCATGCGTATAAAATCTGCATGCTGTATGCGTTTTTGTGCATGCCACGATTGCAGAGCATCGGGCGGGAAGCGCGGTGGATCCAAAACCAAAACGCATCGAAATCGAAACTATTCTAACATCCAATCGACACCAGAGCCTGTAGCCAGCCTGAAAATCAGTGCCCGACTGCAGCGCATGGCCGGTGCTCACCGCGGCGTCCAGTTGTGAATCCGAACCGCGTACGCCGCACTCGTGCATTACCGCAACTGACCAGTATCCCTGTAGAAGCATCCGGTGTTGTGTAGACGTGAGTAGAAGTTTCCGGTCAGGATCTAGAATCACCCGCTGTTTGTATTGAGATGAAAAACCAGACTGAAAAGAAAGAGGAAGAATAAAGTGATAGTAGTGAACACTAAATCTGTGAGTTGGACACATCCCAAACTAAGGTCTTTGTGAATTGATAACAATGCAGTGTCCCTTGTCCCAAGATGACCCCACTGCCCTGATGCTGCTCAATCACTTACTCCACATCCTGTGAACTCAGCAACCCACAGCCGTGTCAACAGAGGCACCATCACAAGTGCCTGCCCTGCCTTTTCACACTCATCACCATCTCACAACCCGAATCAACCATACCACACCACCTTCAAGCATCTCTGAAGTCAGGCTGAACATACAAGCAGATCAAAACATCCCTTCAGTGAAGATTTCTTGCAATGCAAACGCATCGCTCAAACAAAACCAAACTCTGGCATCAGACCACCCAAGAGCACACTGCATAACCGACAGTGCAAAGGTCTCAGACAATTAAATCCGAAAGGGTTTGGCGCTTTTCCGACAGCAAGACTGACCAGCTCCCCAAAACTGAGTGGTCTCCTACAGCCTAACGCATTTTGCAATAACTCTACAGAATGTTACACAAGAAGTCCTTGCACCTCACCAAAGCACACACATTATTGCCCATGCAGACGGTACATAAAGTTTTACCACCAGCTAGTGGTGTGACTAGTGTACCAGACACAGCTTAGTCTGTTCCCATTCTGACAGGCAGCCCCTCTGTAACAGCGTATGCTCAAACCTCAGCCCATTGCATTTTCAAATAATCCTTCCATAGCACCTCATGCATGCACACCCACCCCGAAGACGCCATTTCAAAATTGCTATGTATACCAGAA